>CAJOBZ010000027.1:3545000-3600000 GCA_905332375.1 Pieris macdunnoughi | reverse complement strand
GATGTGTCTAATTAATGTAAAATTATATTGCCTTCTTCAATAAACAGTTAAATACAAATTATTATTTTTTCTTTTTTGGCATAGCATGGCCAACTAGACTACGGGTACGGAAATCTAATAAAAATGCTATTGATAATATTGAATTGATCTAGTGGCACGTCGAGCATAAAAGCGGCTTTTCTTTTTTGGAAACATATTAGGCCATTTTTTATACAACTTCGTAGTGCATGATACTAGAAGCCTGATTTTCAGTAACCAAGCAGGCATTGTATAAACACGGTTTATATAAAAGTTCACTCAATTTTAAACAGCACTGCGATTCTGTAACTCACTTTTCGAACTCACACAGCGGTTTTCGCATCGGCGGTCGCTCTCAAATCAGTCCTGAAGCAGTCATTTTATGATTTGGCATTCTGAAAAGGTGGGAGCTTATAGTTTATTCTATAAATATTCTAGTGTGAGTTCGAAAAGTGAGTTACAGAATCGCAGGGCAGTAGTCTAAGAATTATATGTTTCTTAATTTTGCCACTCACCCACTAACTGACTGGCCGAACATCAAAACTCTAAGGCACTTCTAGCACACATAGAAGCTTCAATTTAGAATACATTTATTGTTACTAAACAACACTGCACTAGTATAAATTACGGTAAAACTAAAGCAATTTACCATGTCGGTCCAGTTTTCTATATACACCAACTGCATAAAAATTAAAACAAGTAATGTTAATACTATTACTAGTGAATTTTATTGTGAATAGTATATTATATTAAATTTAATATACGACAGATTTGAGAATAACCTCACCACTTTGAACTTCTGATCCTACCCGTATGGCTCTGTCTGTTACCTTAGGTCTCGTGGTACAAACAACCCATCTTATCTTAATATATATATTTCTTCTGTGCGTGTGTATGTGACTGAACTCCTCCTAAACGACTGGACCGATTTTGATGAAATTTTTTGTGTGTGTTCAAGGGGATCTGGGAATGGTTTAGATTCACAAATCAGCCCGGCAGATGGCACTGCAGTCGGTACTTTCATACTTTGCTTAATATCCTAATCGCTTTAAATATCATGCAGGACAACGTCTGTGGGGTCCACTAGTATATTTATATATTCACTATTTATGTGTTAGGCTACATCTCAACATCTCATTTGTTTAACAGTGTTATATAATGCAGTTTGCTAATACGTACACTACAAATACACTATACAGATACTCCTGACACATATTACATATATATATATATATATATATATATATATATATATAATTTAATAGGTTTTGATAGATTGAAAATCAAAGTCAAGGTTTAAATAATTAACACAGTGAAGCTTTAATTAGTTAAAACCTTACACAGTATTTCATAAATCACGTCAGAATTTCGCCGAAAAGGGATTGTGTGAAAACGCGCCGTCATGAACGGCGGCTATAAAAAGTTTGAAGTAGCAAGGTAGTTAAAGTTTACACCCACTTTACGAGAATATTAAGTTTTTATTGTGTTTAATTTTCATTTGGGCGTGTAATGTTTGCCTACTGGCGTGCGACTCCCCTGAGGTCGTAGATTCGATACCAATGCCTGCTTATTTTAAAACCGTACGATGAAGGAATACATCGCTAGAAAACCGGCATGCTTTAGAGCTGTATATGGGCACTGAAGATTATTATCTACTTGCTTATTAGAACAAGCAATTGATCAAGATACAGATACATAAATCTAAGGCCCAGACCTAAAAGGTTGTAGCTGGTTTTTGTTTGTTTTTCACTGGGGCAAGGCGCAGACACATCTACGTACATCAATTAATTGATTATTGAGGTACATAGGTTGATCAAACCTCTGCACCCCAAATGAAGTGTTATCTCGGAACCGTATATTCAGTAGATATATATAGTATAGATAGTAAAGATTTGGATAATGTATTACTATAATTGATAATTTGACGACTCATTGGTCTAGTGGTTATTACCCCTGACTGCGAATCCATTGGGTTCGACCCCGGCTGAGACAAACATCGATGTGATGAGCATTTGGTGTTGTGCTTAGGTCTTGGGTGTATAAATATGTATTTATATGTCTATCTATCTATAATATGTATGTATATCCGTTGCCTAGTACCCATAACACAAGCTTCACCAGCTTAGCATGGGACTAGGTCAATTGGTGTGAATTGCCTTTAAAAAAAAAAAAAATAATGCTGCTTCATTTTTCAGAATGTTATCGGTCCTTACCGGTATTATAAATTCGAAATATTAGATTTTAATAAATTTAAAAGGGCATTGAAGATACACATCAGAATGAGCCTAGAAGACTAAAAATAGGACTGCTGTCTGATGGCGATGTGCATCTCAGTGCACCGTATTGTAATATTAAGATTCTCATGTAAAAAAAATATCATTTTGTAATGAGAAATAAAGTTCTCCAACAGTTATTATACTATATTTAAGAGACTACACTACCAATAGTACACACAGACTGGAATCAGGAAGTAGGTAGTTTAGTTTAGTTTTAGTAGTAGTAGTTTTTTATATTCAAGTTTATTTTTCTAGCTCAGTACATCACCTTTGGAAGACTTGCGTTATACACTGTACCCTTTATTCTCGCAATGGTAATGGTGCGTATTATGTTTCCTCTTGAATGAAAACCGTATAAAAGTTAACATTCGCTGAAGTTAATGGAGTTGGTACAGTGTATTTGTGTGTACTAGACTGGATTATAAAGTGTATCTAATAAATGTGAAAGCGTTAAAAATTTATATTTAAAATGTACTTGGAACGAATATAAAAAGGACAGGCATTAACGAACCTACGAATATATATATAATATATATGTACTAGCGGACCCGCTAGACGTTGTTCTGCATGATATTTCATGCCGGGATGATTTGTAAACTAAAATAAACCACCCAGGGCGCTATCCAAACGCATACAAAAAATTCATTCAAATCGGTCCAGCCGCTTAAGAGGAATTCAGTGACACACACGTACAGTAGAAAATCCTACAGTAAATTTCACAAAAAAGAGTGCGACTTTACATGAATTGCAATCTAGCCTATACAATAATTATGGCTTATAAGTAATATTACGTTGAACTAATTTTCTACAATATTAGTGAATAGCTTAAACTAAGGTAATGTTCATTACATTGTATTTTTAACTAGTTGACTCGGCTAACGTTGTTTTGCTATATAATGATTACAGTACTAATATCGTTATTAAGAATCCAAAGTTTGGGGTAGAAAGATGAAATTATATGTTTATGGGAAACCTTATCAATTAGAGGTGTTAAAAAAATTTACAACCTACCGAATATATATAAAATATCATAAAAATCAGTGTAGCTGCCCTGCGATTCTGTAACTCACTTTTCGAACTCACACAGTGGTTTTCGCATCGGCGGTCGCTCTCAAATCAGTCGTGAAGCAGTCATTTTATGATCTGGCATTCTAAAAAGGTGGGAGTTACAGAATCGCAAGGCTGTTTTGAAGGAGTTGTGCCATGAGACGATTATACATATTTACAGCCATACAAAAATACATAAATATTTTTTATTTCGGTCTCTATGTTATATATTTTTAATATTTGAGTCAAAACTAGCAAAAATAAGAACAATTAAAAAATAAAATCGAATGAAAACGTTGCCATCTGTGTCAAAATTTAGAAGTGAAAAATAATTTATTCAATATTTAAAACATAATAACAGAAAGTATATTAGTTCTGTACATAAACATGTCGAAAATTTACATAAGTAGTACAAAGAATTTTAAATTAAAAATCTATAATTTTCCGAAAGGTAGCCGACATCGAAGTGCTTTCGTAAATATTTAATCAGGAACATTACGTTCACGCTAACTTACTGAGGCATAAAATCGATACAAATAGATACTTTGTACTATAATTCTTTTGACCGCCTTCATGGCATGGAGACTCCAAAATGTACCCTAAGCACTTTTACGACGAATAATGTTGCAGTTCTGACAGCTTTGACACGCTAATTTTCCATATAATATGTATAGTTCACGAATACTCTACTCAAACTATGCACGTTTGTGCTGAAAACACTTTAATATTTCCAATTTTTGGGGACCAACTCATTATAGTCTTACTCCACTTCTCTCAAGGTGTGCTCTGGGCATTGGTGAGGGCCCAAGTAAGGCCGTATTTCAAAACTAAAAGAATGCATGTGTCGTATAGTTTTTTCTTGATGGCTTTACTTATGTCTCTGTTTTTCACAATTTATTTTAGTGACCAATATTTTACCAATGCCACGCATTTGCTATTTTTGCTAATGTCGACTTTTTTTGAACTTAGATGTGTGAAGTAAATTATCTGGCCCAGGTATAAATATTCTTGGCAATATTCAATCTCATTTCGTTTAAGTCCAAGAAATACAATAGTTTGGGATTTTATACAATAAATAACTAAGCCATTAAGTATTATAAAATAAAATGCATATAATTTAATTATACGCGTTTTAATTAGATAAAAGTCTAATGTGCAATACTCGCGAATAAATAAGCAAAAAGACAATAGTACAATGAAAAGTGTAAAAAAACTTCTGTCCGAGAAAGCTGAGAAGAAACAGGGACTATATGTGCACTATAGCCCTCCCAAAGGTAAGTAATATTTTTCTTCAAAATATCTATACATTAATACTTAATTTCCATTCCAAAACCCACAAGTTTAGAACTAAGTCCAGATCCAGATTTTTATAATTTATCGTACAGTACTATTTTGCGTTATCTATTCGATTTAACGTGTTTTTCATGCTGAAGCTTCCTTCACTACAAGTTCTATACACGTGGTAAGCAAGTATGAACCCTCATAGTGTGCAAATTAGACTCAAAAGCTTAAGGGCTAGATTAGTCTTTATTGACCTAAATTAACTAAAAAACATAGTATAAAGTTAATATTTAGTTCGTATTAGTATATAGTACAAAATAAATGGGGAGTAAGGGGAGAACGGAACTAACCTCATGCCCGGCCCAAATGTGAACCTCATCTGCACGCACGACACTGCGTCGATACCACGTATCGTGGTGCTCCCTTCTAGATAACGGACAAGGCTCATGCGACCGGCCAGCGGCGGTATAACCACACACCTGATACGGCAAGGGATTGGTAGAGGCTACAGCGCCCGTGGGAGGAAATCCCTTAAATGTCTGGGGCAGAAGGCAACGGGAACCCACTGGTTAATATTATTACTAGTAGTCATAGTCATGAAAAACTCTAATAAAACCACAGCCCCGAGTCCCTTTGGTTAGACTGGGGTGCGAATAATTCCTATTCCTAGGTGTAATACAACTATGAGCATAGGATTATGAAATGTGAGAAGTCGAAAGCAAGACCTGATGGGGATCAGTGACACAAAATGGCCTGGCCAAATATCTACGTTACCTATTCGATTTTATATATAACGATTTGGTCTGTGACACATTTTTACTGACACAACCTCATGGCAAGAGGAATAGAATAGTGAAGCAAGAAAGTAAACTGTTGCCCGAGGTACAATAACTGCAAATGAGGAAGACAATTTAAAAGGTGGTTAGACCAGATGAAGGAAACAGCAGGTGGTGGCAGAGCATGCAGACAGAAATCTCGGCAGTTGGAGAAGGCCTTTATCAAAAAGGGCTCACAGACATCTAAAAAGGATTAGAAGATAGAAATATAAATGTATTTAAATGGAAAGTATCTGAAATAAATCTGGGGATAAGTGACACAAAATTGCCTAGCAAAATTTCTACATTACCAATTCGATTTTATGTATTGTTCGTGCTGAAGCTGTGAAGGAATTTATTTATTTTTTAAAGGGTGAGGTTGCGGATGGACTTTTATTGCGTGTCTGTAATTATAATGATTCAACGACCTCGTAAACCTTCGGACATCATACCTTTAATATTGCTACGCCCACGCGAATTCCCGCTATGGTAATACAGGGAATTCATTCATTATTTATTTAGCGACGAAATGTATCATAAAATGATATGAACTTCATGTATAAACTATGACATACCTATTCGATATAACAGAGGACACTATAACATCGGGCCTGCTATATACGTATATGTAATGGGGCAGGTGTTTGGGGCACTTGATTTTAACTGATACCAGTCATATAAACATACAATACCAAAAGGCTTACGAATGCATTGCCTTAAGAATTGTTACGCCCCTTGACATTAGTAAGCGCCTAATATGTATTCATGTATGTATAAAATACATGTACTTTTAAAATAAAAATATTAATTTATCAGTGTAATTGAATGTAGGGATATACCTAAATGAAGTTCGATTCATTCATAGTAATTTATAACAAACATAAACACTCACGTACAAATGTAATTAACAATCCTGTATTTGTTATCCTGTTATGGAAACCATCATAAATAATAACTGTATAAGATCGATACGGGTTGTAATAACCCGCACTTCGGTAAAACGTTAGAAAGTACGGCATAATCGTAAACACAAAGATGGCGCCAAAACACAATAAAAATTTAAAATATTGTTTGTAGTAAATAAAGAATTTCTTGACAATAATTATTACCTTCTTAAGTCCTTATTTAATTGAGAAAAGTTTTTTATTTGGAAACGAACCTAGGGCTAGTCTGCTATAGCCATTTAAAAAATACCGTCAAGACCAGGTTAGGATAATTTGGTAGAAATTTATTTAATTTCAAAGTGGTACGATACAAGATTCTTTCTGCCAAAATAACAATTATTTTAATTTTAAATTATTCTTTTCAATACAGTAAAAATAACCTCACTTAAACAAAGTATTAAATGGCAAATAAATAATTTCATAGAAAGCTTCCATGGTTTAACTGGATTATCTTGCGAAAATTGAAGCCTAAATAAAATGTTGAAGACACACAAAGATTTTATGCGCCCAACGAATCGTTATATTTTACTTAATTTAAGAAAACCGATTATACATTATCCCTGAACACTATCTCTAGAGATACGGTGGATCAAACGGTTTTGACCTAGATCCAATCGGTAGTATTGGAGTTTATTGCGGGCGAGTGACTTTATTTTATTAATATAACGTTTTGTTCGATGATACAATAGTACAACCACATGGCAAGAAGAACAGACAAGTGGAGCAAGAAAGTATTTAACTGGTGCCCAAGGTACAACAAACGTAAAAGAGGAAGACAATTTAGAAGGCAGATAGATTAAGGAAGCAGCAGGTGGTACATGACAGACAGACACAGTTCAGACGGAAATGGCAAGATTTAGAGGAGGCCATTGCCAAAAGAGGGCACACAGATATCTAGAAAGTATGAGATGATTTAAATGTAAAATATCTTTTACTATTATTATTATTACACATGTATATAGTGACTGCGACTTGTAATAGTCCAGGAATATATTAATAATTAATGAACGTTGAACATGCTAATTATTAAATTGCAATCAAAGCATTACTTGCTATGGTCATGACCTTTGCATGACGTAACATGGAAATCAGTTTTTTAGACTATTATGAACGGTCAAGCTTCATAATATTTAGATTTATGGCTGTTTAGATTACATAATATACGTAGTTGGGACCCGTCTTGGCCTGTGGCCGTCTATCAAACGACTGTGATTAGCATTAAATAACCATACTTATTATTTGTAAAGCTTAAACTAAAACTACTACTTTTGGATTATACGTATAATTCTATTAATGATTATTTGCGAGAAATATTATAATTAATATTCATTGAAAACGTAATAATATATTTTAATAATGTGATATGTTCTATAAATAATGTAAGAATTGACTATAATTATATGACTCATAATATATGTAACTTCTATATAAAACTCCTTTTAAGATAAATTTGCACGCCATTGTTTGTGACAGAATATGCGAACTTTAGATTGTACCACCGTAACATTTGTGTGCCATATTTTTACAAATTATTATTATTATTATTATAAACATATATATTTATATAGCTACGACTACATTATAATCAAATTCGATTTGTAAGCCGACGAACAAAGTACAACGTATAAAATATTATTTGTGTCCGATGTAATGATGTTGAAGAATACAGAACACAAATGTGTGATGTGATATAATGTCTGACAGAACACAGAACACAAATCACATACTCGTATATACTTTGCAAATTAATCCAAGAGATGTAGTAAGTAGTGTCAAATTATTATTAACCTATCATTTATTTATTTTTAATTAATTATTAAAGTTAACCACATCATATATAATGCATTTTCTACAATATATGTTACGTTATGTATTATATATTTTTGTTCACCATAATTGTTATATATTCTAAAATGACAAATATGGTGAACATAAACGTTACAAAAAAAAATACAAAAAAATTACACTGCCTGTTTTAGTTTTTACTAGTAATTTTTTGCTTAACAATGCAGATAAGGTAGCAGATAGGCAATTAACAATGCTTTTTTAAAATTGATTAGCCACTACCGAATAATTTTACACAAATTTATTTGATGTACCTATCTAGGTGCAAGCAGAAATTTTATTAATTTGTTTTTAATGTTACGGCATATTACAATTGAAAAGTTCGATGACCAACAATAAAATAGATACTAGTCTACCACCCTACGACCTATAACTACGCCTATTGCCTACAAAGCATTGAATTATTAAATGCTCTTACAAAGTAACGTAGATAGCTAGGATATACTCAATTCGATATCAAAGCCTTTGAATTCTGGGTCAATCAATATTTATTTCTAACGCTCGTAAAGTTTATTTTAATTAGGCTTACATTTTATTGGAAGTTCATGATCCTGAGAGAATCTAAAACGAAACAGTGCATTTATTTGTAATTGGACAAATGGAATTACGTATCGTGTTCCACTAGAGATTCTGTTGACCAAGCAAAATCAACGGAACGCGCCCTTTTTCTCCCTTTCCCTCCCTTTTTTTTGTCTTCCATTTTATATTTTAGTTAAAAATAAAATGCCATGCACTGACTATTGCCATCTCTAAAAATACATTCTGTACATTTTTTCAAAACAAAACTTGACTTATCCAGCTTAACCATATATGTCGAAAAAATAATATGTGTTCTAAAAACGTCAACCATTTGCTTGTCACATTGCAAACACGTAGATTACACCGTTGATAATTCGAATCAAAGAAACACTGTAGGGTTGAGGAATTTACATAAATATTCACTCAAATAAGAAATCAGACCTATTAACATGCTACGCAGTTATGTAATTGCTTTTGGCGCAAATTTTGACAGCGTTTAACACGGTATTAAAAAAGCAAATTATGTTATATTAGTACAAAAAATATTATATAGATTCCTGTTAGATAGTAGTGACCGCACAGCTGCCCTGCGATTCTACAACTCACTTTTCGAACTCACACTGCGGTTTTCGCAGCGGCGGTCGCGCTCAAATCAGTCGTGAAGCAGTCATTTTACGATTTGGCATTCTGATAAGGTCCCTCCTTGTAGTTTATTGTTTATCAGAATGCAAATCGTAAAATGACTGCTTCACGACTATTTGGGCTGCGACCGCCGCTGCGAAAACCGCTGTGTGAGTTCGAAAAGTTAGTTACAGACGCGGGCTGCACTGTTATTCGATTAGTTTTTTTCTATTTATCAATTATTATTATTACTATTATATTAGGTGAAAAATATTGTAAATACTGTACATTTGTGTGTTGGAAATAAAGTTAATGCATTTTATAATATGTAAGACTAAAAAGAGAGATAAGGTAAGGTTTCGTTATTTAGTTCGTCATTTATGTTTATCAAAACAGAAGCGAGAGATTTGCCTCAGAATTTTAGGATAATAATGAGTTATTATTCTAAATTTTAAGTGACAATTACCTTTTAATAGTATATTTTTAAATTCAAATAGTCAAATTATAGGCTTTTAATTTGATTCTGAGAAATTAATCGCTACAATTGACACCATAACCTTTAAGGTCAAGCAGTGTCGCGATAGTCTAAACCAACCATTAAATTATAAATCGTGTAATCAAAGTTCATGTAATCTGGCTAGTACATGCTATTTTCTTATGGGGTGTTTAATAATGTTAATTATAATACTGTATTAATGATTTGGTAATTAAAGTGATTAACACGCACGAAATCTCTAGTTACTATGTAATTTAATACTTATAAGGTAATCTAAATAATTGTATACCTACTGTTAATAATTTAAAAATAGTTATCTCAATCTTGTTTTCGCAGCAATCAAAAACATTCGTTGTTTCTTTATACATTCACACATCTTATTCACGATATAAAGAATTGATTTGAGACAATATGTACAAGGAGCAATGCCCCGCGATTTCACCCGCGTTAAATAAATCGCAGTGTGATATTATAAAGCCCATGGCTAACCACTGTTCCTATCCAAAACAAAAAAAAATTCAACTGAATCTAGTAGAGAAAGTAAGCACGCTCAATCAAACAAAAACACTTTTCAACAAAAACACATCTTTTCTCATGTTACTAGACTAGGGATTCTGTAGCCAATCCCGGCAAAACAATATTTATTACCTAACCTGCTTTAAAAAAGAATCAAATAGACACAGGAATGGGTTTGCTCCATACCACATTGAGGCTTTACGAGGCTTGTTTAGAGAAGTGCGTTGTCTTATCAAACTGTGCAACAGGGACACTTCAGTCTATGACTGATAAAGTTTCTTCATTGATAAATCGATTATTAAACACACAACGGAAATAACTAATATTTTCTTTTAAAAAGCACTCCGTAGGTAATCGGTAAATCAGTGCTCATATCGGATTGGAGTCAAGGCGTGTCTAAGTTACAACTGTGACTTTTCTAGTACTGTACTTTCAAAGATATTGCTTAGTGCAGTTTAAACTGAGCACACGTTTGGATTGTTGAATACGATTTTCACCTTTTCATTATGAATATATAGGCATTCGGTAAGTGCTTAAATACACCTAAAATAAAACAAATTTCAGCTTCTTCCAAATATTAGTGCTTTTGTTCAGTGTAGTTATCATAGATTTTTAAATTTGGTTATTTTTGGAGAATACCCAATATCTACATTATTTTTGAGACTTTTTGGCCGTGGGGTTCAAGTGCACAGGCTGGTGCTTTCCTGGCTCAACGAGTAAGTATCGCTATACAGAGAGAAAATGCTGCCAGCGTTAAAGGTACACTGCCACATGGACCAAACTTTTTAAATTTGTTTCGATTTTCTTTTTAATAATTTTTATGATTACTTTGGAGGTTAAGTAAATTGTAAATACTGTATACTTGATTTTAATCAATAAATGTCAATTGTCAATTATGAAAGATAATAGTGTTTATATTGGAAAGCTACGTAATGTTCTACTACTCCTGGATGGGGCAGAGGCCCTCGATAGTCAGCTTCATCGCGTTCGGTCTTAGCATTTTACCTCGCTCCAAGTCTTTAGGACCTCTTTATGACGACTGCACGACGCCAGATTTGCTTGGAACGGCCACGCTTTCGCTTTTCCTGTGGATTCCAAACAAAATAATTAAACTAAATATCCCATAAATATTATCTGCTTTATAGCAAATAATTCATGTATGCAGAAAAACTACAAAAAAGTATTAGTAGAGTAAAGATTTTAGTATTGGTTCGCGTTAATTTACTGAGGATGAACCATTTTTAATTTCCAGCTCTAGGAGCTATACCAGCATCAGACCTTCGTCAGTGGGTGCGAGCAGGGCAAGAAGGCAAGCTGGAACGAGCCGTGCTCAACGGTCAGGGGCGGCGCCTTTTATCAGAAGCGGAAAATTTGCCTTTATCAAGATACCTTATTAATTTGATAAATAAATGTGAAACTCTGCACGCTGCTGTTGAGACAGGATCGCTGCTTGATTTACAGGTAAGTATTTTATTATAATTATAAATTTTACCAGCCTAAATATAGTTTAAAAAATCACTTAAAAACAGATATTTTCGAGTTCATAATATTAGAACCGTACAAAGCAAAATGATATCTACTTTGTTTAAATTGACATAATAAAATACGCATAAATATTTTTGGATTTGGTATTAATCAGTGTAACATAAATTTTACTCTTCCATCCTCCAAAAAGCTTCCACATTGTTACGATAATTTAAAATCGATTTGCGCCTTTTTAATGTCAAATAAAGCACCAAAGTTGTTTTTACCACCTTATAGGAACTACTGGAATCTGACTACAATCGCAACAAGTTATCATCTTGCTGTGATGACGCGGGTGTCGGTCTATTGCATAAAGCTGTGTACTACAACTACACGGATATTGTAGAGTATCTCGTGAAATATTATCCACATTTGGTCCACCAGAAGGATTCCGTAAGTTAATAATTTATAAGTGGTGACTCGCTACGTCGTACATTGCTACGGCGTAGAATGCTATGTCGTAGAATGCTACGTCGTAGACATCAGAGATTAATATCGTCACGTAAAGTGATTCAAGGTGTTGTAACTTGATTGTCGACTTATTATTTAAGGTTAATTTAATTATTTATATAATATATATATATATATGAATGGCAGGCTATCTGTTTGATCGATTGCTTCAAGAAAAGAGCGTATTAATTCTTAAAAGGCCGGCAATGCACTTGCGAGCCCTCTGGTAATGTGAGTTTCTATAGGCAGTATCACTTTATATCAGATGACCGTCCTGCCCATTTGCCCATTGTTATATTTAAAAAAAACTAATCGATGACTATTTTTACCGATTACCTTTATACGACTGTAGGATGGTGTAGGGGTTGACGATCTGATCCATCCCATATCTAATCCTTTATCCCTCCTATGAGAGAAAAACTTACCTCTGTTTAACTTTATAGTACCTTCAAGTAGGGTCAGTCTCGTTTGTAACAAAGTTCTCAGGACCAAAGTAAACGCATTAAATAAAAGCCTCAGCCAGGGACGTAGACTATAATATAGATATGTAGGAAGGTCGGATAGCCCTTCACTACACGGCAGCGTGTCGTGATGAGGCGCAATTGTCCGCACTACTCCTGGGCGCGGGGGCGGCGAGGGGCGCGCGGGACGCAGCCGGGCATACGTTGGCCCACTATCGTACTGCTCGCACTCAGCTCACGCTGCCCGTTGCTGTCGACATGCCGACGCTACCCGGTAAGTCCCAAACTACCAAAATATTTATAATAAATTTTTAGTGCAACTAGATGTAGTTTTTGAACTTTGAAGAGATGTTTAAACTTAAATTTAAATTTACACTGATAATTAGTTCAAAGTTGTTGAGTTGTTTGTACATAAGTGTGTATGTCTTGTCAATATACAGCGATGTAAAAACGAGGATGAAGATATAAATAAATAATTAAAATATATACTTAGTTTAGGTTTTAATTGAATACCATTGTTACCGATTTTATTATACAAGTTAATTAATATGAAACTTTTAAATGAATTAATAGTTAATTTGTAAATGAAAGTTTTTGTGTAGTTGTGGAAAAATTTTACGAGATTTATTTGTTTCACTGAATACCTTTTTTAGAATGGTAATCGGACTCCTATCATCCAAACAGCAACGATCTAAGTTTTGTATTGTTGAGAATATGCGAGACCAACTATCCTATCTTAAAATATATAATGATTATAACATACCTCCACAAAATTCAATTGTTATTTAATTTTAATAAGGCAGTGAAAAACACGGAATACTAATCTGTTTATCATTTTCATCATTAGGTACACCAAGTATGTGTATCCGGGACACATAGTTAACAAACAGTTAAACAAACCTCCGTCTTCAGTAAAGTTCTATAGAAGAATGGTTTACTATTAATTCGAGCCTATTATAGTAATTACAATTACAAAATAATATTAAAAAAAACAGTTCCTAATTATAATTTGATATTATTTATACATCAATATTTCTGTCCAACTTAATTCCTAATCATAAACAATTATTTGGAAATGTATCCAAAAATAAAATATGACGCAAGAAACTTTATCACCACTTAGTTGCGTGTGACACAAAGTGACCAGTTATATAAGCTTCCTTTACAACCTGCCAATTAAGGGCCTATATTATTTTAATGCCCTATTGTTATCCCATATTTCTAAGTATAATATACGTATATATCTACTCGTAGATTGTATAGATCGCTTGCCCCGGGAACAAAGTCGTAAAGGTAAAATCTTTTTTTTTTCAAGAAAAATAAATGAAATGCAATGCATACTAGGACACTAAGTAATTAGATATTCAAGTATATATATCGAATGACAGCTAATTTCTGGACGATTAAAACGTTGTTCTTATGTATTTAGTGTAATTTAAAGTAATTTATCTAATTAGACTGAAGATCTTACGATTGTTTCAAACATAATTACGGACGATACAGTAATCGCACATTACGACGGCACATTTTGACGAATGTCTAGGACGTAATAATATATTACCACTCTTTTTGCGGAAATATTATGACGTTAGTGAAATAGAGATTATTAACACTCTTAATTTGTTTTTAAACTGTCACATTAACTTTTATGATTTGGTAGAATTACAATCAAAACTAAAACTATCTTTTCGGTTGTTGTTATCTATTTCAGGAAAGTAAAATTAGGTATATGAGTATAACTAACATTGTGCACAAAATAATTTCCGTAGAACAAAGACACTATTGGACTTTGAAAATTATGACCTAAGCCTACTAAACAAATACCTTCAATTAAAACTTCTTTAATAAACGAGAATGGATATAAACGAGAATTTATTACTAGACAGAGAGAGTTGTGTTTAGCTGACGATTGCTTCAAAGCACTCGACACATCGAATTATTTAATTACGTAACAAATAGTAACTAACTTGTTCGGAGATGCGCCACTCACATTGCGCACACGTAGTTTCGATAAACATATTTAGACACTGGCAGAATTCACATGAATCGTAATGTCCATTATTTGTTTTGATATAGTACATACATTGTGTAAATTATGCTTATATTAATTTGTAGCATCGTTTCTATCAAATTGATGTTAAGTTGCTGTAGTAGTAAAAAAATAATATAAATATGTGTTACGTAAGTTAAAGAAATTGTATTCGCGCAACAATAAAAGAGTGCACATATTTGTGCACTATAATCTCGCCTACGTAAGTGGCCGGTCAGGATCTTAGCCACCGTCGACCGTAGACAAATTGGTGTCAAAAAGTAATTGTTACAATAAAATAATTTATAATAATAATATATAATATCTATACATACTTCTTACTGATTTTTTAAGTAGGCGATTAAGAAGAAATCTCATTGAAACCTATAAATTCCTTACTTGAATGTTCCGGGAATTGAGAAACTTTTTATTTTAAGTGAAACCACACTTTTGAGGGGTAGCTCTTTATAACTGAAGACCACTCAATATAATACAAATTCCCTAAAGAACTTACTCCCAAACTGAATAGCTGACTGGAATAGGCTTCAGGAAAATGGAATTAACACACATTAAACTCTTTTAAAAATAGGTTGGATAATTAACCAAATCCGCAGTGTTTATCTCGAAATAATAATAATATATATATTCTCAAAATTCACTACCGTTTCTAGATACAAGCACTACTACGGGATGTCATGCATATTACTAGATACATATAAACAGATATAATATTTTGAAAATAGCTATGTTACTCAGGGATAAAAATCTAAATTTGTGGAAGAATTTACGAAATAGTGCCAGTCGTTTTTAAGTTAATTCCTTACAAACATACAAATCTTTTCTCTTTATATTTGTTAATATTAATTCATATTTTGTGATCTATCAGAAGAATTGTGATTCGTTAACAATTTAATACACTGTTTTTCGATATTGAAGCGTCCGTCAAATTGCGATATGATGTTTTAAGAAATCACATTAACCTTACAGCTGTTAGGTGTTATAACCCCAAAACGTTCGACGTGTAGACAAATAAAAGGCTTGGCTACAAGGTGGGGTGAAATCGCGTGGTCATGTACATTTTTACACCAGCCCCACCTTATTTGGGCCATTCTTTCATACCTAATTACTTAAAACCACAAAATATTAGACATGTTATTTAATTACTTATTTAATGCGATAACTTTATCATGAAATCACTTCAGAGTGTTTCAGTGTTATGGTAATCTTCAACGTTTTTGAATACACGCAAACTTGTTGCTTCTACCAAGTAACTTTTGATTCGGCTTAATATTGTCTTGAACGACGAAATTTATACATTGGGTCACGGCAATGTTTTAAACCCTGTTAGCCGTCTATGACTTAAACTTTAATAATTTTCCTGCACCTGGGTTCACACAGGAAGAGGATATATTACGACAAATACGTCAGGAATAAGCAAAGGAGGCTTTAAATCAACCGATTCTGTGCTATTTTTAATAGATGAGTGGTTTTCGATATGAATGAAACAAAGATCATCTTCTAGGATAATTGTATGCTAATCTGTTTTCGCAGTAAGAAGCAACTCCATCCTAATAATAATCTTGGAAATTAGTAAATATGTATATTAATTACCAATTGTTTAGAAATCGAATTTTTAATATTTTTGTATTTCTTTATACCTATGCATATTTAAATGGATTTTGTTATTTTATTGCATATATAAAATTCAAAAAAATCAAAATTCAAAATCATTTATCATTCTAGGTAACACAATGTACTTTGATCGTCAATAAAGAAATACAAATAAATGCTTCTAGTTTTACATTTACTGCCAGTTCTGAAATCAAGGGCGTAGAACGGACGAGAAGAACTGGAAATAAACTCTCCGACACTCTTTTTAATCGCCAAGTTTTTTGTTTTACAAAATGTTACGCCATGTACACGATGATATGCTAACTATTCCCCGTTGCCCAATAAAGAAATAAACTCATCTGAAAAGTAAGCTAAGCTAATACGGTAGATTTCCAATGGATCGATAAAGCATTACTGCCGGAATTAGTCACTGAACTTTATTGTAGTGACGGACGTAATTATAATTGACATGTCCTACATACACATGGATCGATGTTTGTATGTCATTAAACATTAATAAATGTATTTCATTAAACCTTGAAAGTTTCTTCTTATTGTGTCTTATAAATTTTAATTCTCATGAAGCATATTTGTTGTGTCATTTTTGTGTTCGCTCGAATTAAAATGGTTTTACAAAATTAATATTTTTAATATGTCGTTTCTTGCTGATGTTTTAAAATAAAATCTTATAAATTTTGATACGCATGTCTGTTCCGTGTAAGCGATATGGAATGTATCTTCTTATCTTACCCGCATGAGGGTATCTGTTACTCCTATAAATGTTATGGTAATAAATATAAAACTTTACAGTCGTATAACATACAGGACAACATTGGACGATTTTTTTGTTTCCCACTTGGAAACAGACTGGAAAAGACAGTAGTCACCTTTACTATGCTTTTATCCATCGCAAAGTAACCTGAAAATAATTTTTATTGTTAGTTCAATCGTTCCTTATTCATGATTTAAAAACGTTGCTTTCGTGATTTTTGTTATCAAAAACTTTTAAAAATTACGTATATCAGCGCTTTTAAATAAAACTTTAACCATTCTTAGTAAACCATTATCAGTCCCATTTCCATTTTAGACCCAACCACAACCCATTTACGCACCAGCCAATAACTCCCATGTCTCCTATCGACAGCCGATTTGCCTTGAACTTTTATATCGATTCCATTTTCTAGAAAAATTCTTTACAATTGGTCATACGATGTTTAATGTTTAACTTCACGTGACTCATAGATTTTTGTACCATTATTATTATTTGCTATGTAAACACATTTAAATATCAATACAAGGTGTATTATTTATTTTGTTTATAAGTAAATAAAATGAAACGAAATTTTTAAACAATTATATTATAAAAAAGCCACTCAAACCTCGAATCATTTTATTCTAAATTAAACTAATTTTTTAATAAATGTATATTTATAATTGCTTAGAAAATCTAATATTAATTAATAATTTATTTATTTTCTTGTATTGTTTTCACTTATTTCTTAGATAGATACATTATCTTCAAATTTAATTCTAAAAAAAGTTCCATGATTACAGGTATGGTAATAAAGCGGCATAACATTCGAATATGGTGTCACGAATGCGACATGGGGCGCCTCCAGCGCGTGATATGGGAGGGCCAGGGCTCCAGGCTTCTGAGCGAAGTATCAAGCCAGCCAATTGTAAAGAAGTTCTTGGAAACCGTGCCATATATGATGGTAATACCTTAAACCTACAAAAATGTACAAGTTAGTAAACATAGGCTGTTGAAACAGAGAAAATATCTATTACTATACTTATATTGTTTACAATATGGACATATAAATAATTGTATACATCTATACTGCAATAATTATAATATTACATTTTTCCTCCAACTATTATATTGAAGTGAAACTAAAATGCTACTTATTGATTATTATTTATTAAGTACATTAATATATAAGATTGTGATAAGATATTTTTAACATAATCGAGTCATTTACTAGATTTAAAAGTGAGGTGCCTAATTAAATATTTATTGAAAAAGTTACTTTTATTTTCTATTTACAGAATACAATTAAGGATATACACAATGCAGTGATTCAAAACGATTTGGAGAATGTTATTAGATTAACAAGTAGCCCTGTACCGCCGCAGATTTTATCTAGCAAGGACCCAAATAATATGACTGTATTTCATAAAGTATGTTTATTATGGACTTTGTATACATTAATGAGTAATTAATAGTTCTATACAAAATTAAAAAAACTCCAATGTATTGTTGGCCAGCCAAGTTATGCGCCGTGACTTGTATTGCTACATTGAATGAACTTTTGACACCCATTACATGACTAAAGAGGCTGTCAAATGCGCTTTCCTTATAAAATTTATTTACAATATTCCTTAGAAAGAAAGCAATGTAAGTACATGTAATTAAATATTTTAGGCAGCTGGATTAGGACACTGCGGTATTTTAAATTACATAGTCGAAAGATATCCACAAGGTATAAATGAAATAGATAATGAAGGTCGCACACCTTTACACTACGCTGCTATTGTGAAAGATGATAAACACACATTCAAAACAATGATTGGTTTTGGCGCAGATGAAGGGGCTGTTGATAATGTGAGTAACACTGTTACAGCACCGTATCAACATAATTCTAATAATATAAACGATTAATATTTTTTTCAGAGAAATAAAACCCCTGCTTATTACTTGAATAGACCTCAGGAGATAGACAAACGCAATCTAAAGGTTTTACCTGAAGCACCTAGAACACCATCAAGTGCTTACCCAGCGTCATGGGATTGGAAAATCTTAGATACGGACTACACAGCTGAACTGAATAAGAAACCTAGAAGAAAGAACTTCAAAACTTCATCAGAAAACATTTCTTCTAAAAATACTCTTTCAGAAAGTACGGAAAATTTAAATAACATGAAAAATAGTAGCACTCATGAAATGATAAACAGTTTACCAGAATTAAATGATAAACATGAAACCATTGAAGAAGAAAAAATTAATAACATAACTGAAAATATTGTTTTACAAGAAAATGAACAGGTAAGCATTGCATGTATCGTAATCATAATTAAATTCATTTGCAATGCTTCATAACCATCTGCATGATTATTTTTTCCGTTGTAGGTTTCTGAAAACGTTGACCACGAAGCATGTTTTGTAGAAAATCAAGACTACAAAGAAAATACTAGTGGTGATAATAAGATCGAAGACACTTTGAAAGAAACGAGTAACGGTGGATCACGACCGAATAGTCAAAATGGTCTGGATCGCCAAAATGAACATACTAATTTAGAACAACCAGAGGAAGAAGAAAATTTAGAAAATAATATTGAACAAGTTAACGATTTGAATACCGCTATAACTAAATCAGACCCTGTATTTAACAGCGAGGTTTTAAATCGAGAATCAACTCCACTTCCAGTACTGCCAGCCTCACCAATATTTAAAAGTACTGATAATGCTGATACTGATGACCAAATCAACCAAGAAGATAACAATGAAGATGAATCTTGTACACAACTAGATATAATAGAAAATAAAAATCCTGAAAACATGCCTGAAAGTACTCATTCTCAGGAAGGTAATGTTGAAAAGCATGATGATGACCATATATCAAAAAACGATATAGAAGGTAATCAACCAAATGACAGTTTTGAGGATATTAATGTTGTCCAAAAGGAAGTAGAACCTGATAAACTTCTAAATTCAAATGAAGCTACTGTTAATGAGATCCAAAATAAAATGGAATACGATCATTCTGATGAAGAGGTTACGACTGTTTCGGATCATGAAGGTAATACAAAAGTTGATACCATTGAAGATGATGACGATGTACAAGTGCAGGATAACACACAAACAGAACACAATGACACATATTTTCAAAAGGAACTACACAAAAATGGGAGTGTGATCAGGAGTGACAGAGTTCCTTCTGGCACCTCACATAAAATCTAAACATATTTTTTCTTAGAATTAATAACAAAGGGTCCCTACTTGTTTATTATTTTTGTTTTACAACTTAAGGAAACAACGGACGTAATAGTCAAGAAAGTCTCATAGAGGGTATTGTGAGTAGCGAAGCTGAAAAAGACTCGCAAGATGCAAGTGTAATAAAAGGAAATTCTGTACACGGCGACCTTCTCGTTATTGTGAGTATAATACTATTTATTAGGATATAGAGCAGTTGAAAGGTAACAACCAAATAATAATGTGTTGTTTACAAAAGCATCATTGTAGCACAATTGTAGTCACAACACCCTATAATTTGCGAGCTTCTTAGAATGTACTGTTTCAAACGTAGAATGCGACTGCCTTATGTCTGTGATATACCGTTTATGGACTTAGTTATTTCAGTGTACTTTATTTAACAGGATAATCAAATAGACCCAGAAGTAACTGAATTAATAAACACAGTCAATTTGGAAATGTTAGCGACATTAGTACTGAACGGAGAAGGATCAAGACTTATCGGCAGATATTCAGATAATTTAGAACTGCAAGCGTTTTTGGAAAATGTACCATCTTATATGGTAAGAATGCATGAATTTATAAATAAAACTTAATAAATGCATGCAATCGTAAATTTGTTACAAGAGCCATCATCGAGAGATTTTTTTTACACAAAAGTGATACTGCAGTTTAGAGTGTGACAAACTGCTATTGATAAATTATACTTGTGTTCAGTATTAATCAGGATCTAAAAAATAATCATTTGTTCTAGCACAAAATTAATAAAGTACACTTAGCAGCTAAAGAAGGAAATATAAGAGAACTTCAAGCGGCACTAGACAGACGGAAATTTGCCATAGCTCGTGATCCGATTTCGGCAAATGGAGCCACACCCCTACATGTAGCCACTGTATTCGGGAAAACAAATATTATTAAATATTTAGGAGGAAGGTAAGCTATAAACTAGTTTGTACGAATCGATAAACATGTCCATAATTTAATATAAGTAATTATGTTTGTGTTTAAGATTTCCTGAAACGTTATCGGCAGTGGATTTTGAAGGACGCACAGCCTTACACTACGCAGCTGTCTTACCAGATAATGGCCATTACTATAACCTATTACAACAACTTGGTTCAAATTCTAAGGACTTAGATGATGTAAGATTTTATACTATATAAAACTTTTAAAATTATTTCTAACAAAATTTATTCGTCATTTACGATATCTACTACAGAATGGAAGATCCGCGGATGATTACTACAGGAACCCAAGCTTATTACCATTTAGTCAGCTTTTAAGTGATTTTGGTATAAGTGACGACGAGATCAAAGAAATGTTCTC
Organism: Pieris macdunnoughi; assembly: GCA_905332375.1. Lineage (NCBI taxonomy): Eukaryota > Metazoa > Arthropoda > Insecta > Lepidoptera > Pieridae > Pieris > Pieris macdunnoughi. The sequence goes on along the minus strand of CAJOBZ010000027.1, from coordinate 3,578,248 downwards.
AGATCAAGGTATGTTTTTTTATTAATAATATATTATGAAGTCATAATTTTTACCTCATTTTTATTTATATCTTTTATTCTTTTCTATTATATCGTGGGTAGTGCCAGATGATCGTGTCTCAAGTCGACGAAATCTGGACATGCCGGAAGTTCTAGAGACATTAGATCGATGTTACCATCTTCTGACATCAGCTAAATCAACACGTACGCCATTGTCAGCTTCATCCAATAAGGCAACACCACCACTGGTCCTTGGAAGATTCTTAAAGAAATCAATATTTGAATCAATTAAACATCGCATTACAAAACTTGACCATGATCTGTTTGATGTTATTTGGCCAGCTGTTAAAAAAATTCCAGAAACTCGTAATGTAATACAAACAGTTGAGGAAGATTTTCCCGGTGGTGTAACAGCACCGGATTATTATGTCTATGATGTGTTTAATGAATTTTTGACACCATTAATTAAGGATCTACATAATATAAATATCTCGTATGAACTTCCTTTTCATCCACCATCCGACTTTATTAAAAATTCATCAGTACTACTAACTGCAGCATGTGAACCGTTAGTTGAACTAAACGTCGATGCACACGATGAATTTGTCCTTTCTGGAAATATAGAGTGTTCAAGAAATGTCGAGGGATTTGAATTACCTCTAAATATTAAAATTGGCAAACTAGAAAGCATTGAAAGGATTATAACCACGATACTGATGAACACAGAGTTTTCAAAAGTAATTGAACAATTAAGTTCTGAATCTGATCAAAAAGGTGGTAGTTATTATACCCTAAACGAAGTCTTGGAAAAACCATCCGAAATCTGTGCTCTTTTAGCAGCATCAGGGCTGCTAATTGCTCTTTGCGAACGTGAAGAAATTGATGACTTTAATCGCTTACACGGCAAACATTGGCCTTATGGACGTGGAGTGTATCTAAGTGACGATAAACACGTCGCTGTGTGGATTAATGTTCACGACCATATCAGAGTTGTAGTTTCCACCCCTACAGATACCCCAGGGGAAATAGGTCTAGCTTTTAGCAAGTTATCCTATATCATGAAATATCTTCACGATAAACTAGACTTCGTTTGGCATGAGAAACTTGGCCATTTATCTAGTCGACCAACATTTTTAGGTGCGGGAATTCGATTAAGTCTTATTATAAACTTTCCTGGTTTATCGAGAGACGCTGATAATATAAAACATTTATGCGCAATGAGGGGTTTACAATACCGGGAGACTCTGAGCACTGGAATAGCTAGAATCAGCAACTACCAATGTTTGAGTGTTACTGAAACAGTCTGTTTTAATGATTTCGCTACAGCGACATCAAATCTCCTTCATCTCGAAAGAGATTTATCATTACAAAATTCAGCTCAAATTGCGACGATGCTTAGCAATATATTTAGAAGGAAAAGAAGTAGTCTTGCAGATATAGATATAGATGAAAAACATTAATTTTAAATGCAGCATATTTTAGAGTAGCATGGCCCCATAAATTAAAAGTTAGTTTATAGTTATTACTTTTGGAAAGGCACAGGTGTATTGAAGTATTATGCATGGAGGTCTACATAGCTTAGGTCAGTACTACATATTAAATATTTACCATTGTGAGTGGCGTGTTTCTGAACACTTCAGGACGACGTGTTTGCTAAACGATCACGCTTTTACACGAAGTAGTATATAGATTAAACAAAGCTCAACGCACTCACTATAGCACAGGACACCTTTGTCTTTCCAATCGAGCTTTGCTTTAGTAAGTACAAACGAATGAACGGCAAATGCGAAGGCGACAAAATATCAAAGGTTAATGTTTTATTTTATATAAATACCCATTTAAAAAACTTCATAAAAGCCTATATTAAATTGGTTCTGAACTTCCGCTATTCGATTTTCCTCAGTGACGTTTCATGAATAAAAACACCTGCCAACGGCATTATTACGCCGAAGGTCACGTTGAATAATTGATCAATTTACAGGCATTAACCACGCGAGCTACGGCCAGTTGGACATTCCCATCTTTCAAACAGAAGAAGGCAGATACCTCGCAAAGTGTAAGAGTTTATAAATAATATGGAGAGCCCTCATGCTTTTGATAAAAGGGAAGTTGACGTGGAAACTGTGTTTTCAGCTCTCGGCGATCCTTTGATAAAAGGTCTGACCGAAGTGGCTAATGTTAAGCCGAAGGATCCGATCGCGTTTCTCGCTACTTTTTTGCATAATTTCCCCGATCACGAAAAGCCTCAATTAGGTACTCAGGTACGTTAATAGTTAATCGTTTAGCAAATGCATTTGTTATTGTGTTAACTGTGAAACGATTATGTACTCGCCACTATAAGTAGTTACTTACTTGTTTGTTTTAAATAATTTACAGCTCCATTCTCGATCGATTGAAATGAAATATGCATAAAGTAACTGAATATTTTTGAGGTCACAAAAGTTAATTTTAAATCAAGTTATATTTCAATATTCTACCGTACCTTTTCATAAACGGAGAGATCATTTATGCTTATATGCTTGATAATCAGAGTCTTAATTCGACAATTTTTGTTCAAATGGATTTCAACCGAACAATTAGACTCGGGGTCTTATTGTTTGGTTAATTGTAACTAAGCTCTTTTACAAAAGAGACTTCAACTATCAGGAAGTTGTGATCACATTGGTGTGCATCTTCACTTTCCTGTGACACTTGTCCAATTTTTTTTAAATTATAAAGTTCACAAAAAAGAGTGTGACTTTACATGAATAGCCGCCAATACAATAATTATGGCTAATAAGTAATATTATGTTGACTTAATTTTCTGCAATACTAATAAATAGCTTAAACTAAGGTAATGTTCATTAACAGTCTTGTTCTATAATGATTAGATACTATGTTCGTGTGTCCGAGATACCGCACTTGCACTTATATTCTATACAGTAGGTTTTTTAACACAAAAGGTTTAGGTTTAAAGACATTTATTCTCATAACAGACAATAGTCACTTACATGAGAACTTATATACTAAAGATACAATTTATCACATTATTAGCGAAGTAGAACTTGGGTGGACTTTCATTTACGCAGATAACTGGGATCACTCAAGAGATGGTCTTTTAGTCTAAATTTTAATATTGCCAGGCTGTCTGCACTTTTTATATTTTGTGGAAGTCTATCAGCTCACACGCAGCACTCCCCCAACGCTCAATGTTTTTTTACCGTAATTGGTTATAAACTTAGGTACAATAAGATTGTGAGGTTTAGTTCTCTTTAGGCGTTTTATTCCGGTTGTATCAAAAAAATTATTGCCTCAGCATTCACATGGCTATGAAGCCTGATTAAGTGAGCTAAGCAACCCATTTCGCCGTATTTAGGACTGTATCCACATTAAGATCCTTGTGGATACTTTCATTTTTAATATACCGTGGTGCATGGTACTTGGCCAATAGAAACGATATCTTAAACTTTTTATAACACTTTTGTTTTAGGAAAACACGTTGATAACAAACGAGCCTCCTGAGTATGAGAACCAAACAGCACCAGATGAATTAAAAAAACCATATAGTAGTATTCAAAGCGCAAGAAACCGACCTACTGGGCCCATTGAAGTTATAACAGTTGATCCTCAACTGGCAGCCAGTCCCGATGCACCGGAAGTGGCTCCAAGTAGTGCTGAGAGAGTAGGTTTATTGTAAAGGATAGGCCAATATTTGAGTTAACACATTTTATATTTAGGGACTAATTTAAGGAAATAATGTAATGTTATATTCATTTGTGTATTGCTAGGATGAACACGGCCAATCAATGCTGCACTTTGCAGCTGCGCGAACGCATACAAACAATGCTTTATTTCAACTATTACAAGAGACTGATGTGAGTATTGGCTACCGAGATGAGTTGTATAGGACGGCAAGAGATATATCTATACAGGCTAATGTTTTGGAAAATACTGGGGAAATTGATCGCTTCGTACTACACTTGGCTGCTAGAGGTAAAATATTTTACAAACTATAGTTAAGGTATTTGTTTAAAGTTACATTCAACTATTATTAATTTTGAATAATAAAACTATGTTTTGGTGTAGCAGACAAAATGTAGTAATAGTTAAGTAAAATAAAAATAAATCAGTGGACCTCTTTAGGTCTGGGCCTCAGAATTAGAATCTGTTTCATGATCATTTTTCAATCTAATAGTCAAGGAGATGATCAGCCTATTGTGCCGGTTTCCTCACGATGTTTTCCTTTACCAATCGAGCGAATGTTAAATGCGCACACAGAGAGAAAGTCCATTGGTGCACAACCGGGGATCGAACTTACGACCTCAGGAATGACATTCGCACGCTGAAGCCACCAGGCTAACACTGCTCCGTTATTATTATACTAATAATGCTACTGATACAAATAGAAAACAACGTTAAAATTGTTATTTGTTTTCTATTAATCAGTTAACGCAGCGTTGGTTTGGTTCAAATTCTAAAAAAACAAAAACCAGTTACATATAAAAGAGGAAAAATACGAAATACTTTGTTTATAATGAAGAATGATCCGTCAAACTGTATCTTTCAGCCCAAAACAAAATATACTGCGAATCATGAAGGAATAAAGTCTTGTCCCAAAGCTGTTTACATTTCTAACCTTAAATTGTTCCTCAGGAAACACTGATAAAATAATGGAGCTGCTCCTCCAAGGATATGACCACATATTGGACGTGGTGGATGAAGAAGGAGTTCCCATAAATGAGGTGATCTCCCAACGGGGTGACAGTGAAATGTCCAGTTTAATGGCTTCAATACCTACGTTTGAGGTAGGTAATTTACTCCAGACAAGCAAACAAATCTACGAACACTATAGTATATTTAAAGGAAAACCAATGAGGCAAATGTTTTAAGAATCTATTTCAAACTATAAGAAACTAAACCATAGAGCATAACGTGGAAAACCCTAATTGAAAGTGTGTGCTGAAGTACCTACATAGATACAGATAGTGTCAATTTAAATTTACATTTGATAGGCAGTTCGGGCAAAGCATAAAACAGTATTATACTCGGTAATAAATAATATATATATATATATATATATATATATTAGATACAACAATAGTTTAAATTACTGTGCCATCATTAAGGAGCAACAAAAACAATTCTTCTACTTCTCCATCTCTTTAAGCGGTAGTCATCTCGAGCGGCCTCTTAAGCGGAATACTTCTTAAAAGAATATAAAAGCTAATTTATTAATTACAATAATTGACGTTTCAAGTGCTTTTGCACTTCGAGATGACATAAAAAAACGAGTTCAGCATTACACAACGTACAGACCCGAGCTATAACGCATGTTCGGCTCTGTACATCGAGAGCAAACAACGTATACGAGAGAATGTAGAGGTATTTGCTACCGCGGCTCTTAAATGAACTACCCAGTCAGTTGTTAGATAGCCTAACGTTAACCAACATAAAAATTAAGTTGAAAAACTACTTTTATATGCATTTATCGAATGGTTACATTTATACCAACCACAGCGGCTTTCTAATGTAACATAATATTATGATTTTATTCTGTAAAAAAAATAAAGTAAAATAAAAGAATATTGTCAGGGAGACACTATATCTGGTAAAAAGTTTTATTAGAATATGTAGTAATTACCTATTCATTTTATTAAAAATTCAAAAGGAGTCCCGAGAACGTCTCCACGTTGCTGTAAGACGCGGGGATTTATCAGAAGTACGTGAAATACTCTCAGCGGAAGGCGGAAAGACACTTGCGCGTGCGCAGAATTCGTACGGCAGGACACCGTTACATGTGGCTGTGTTAGCGCAGAATGAGGAAATCGTTGAATACTTGGCGGAAATTTTCCCAGGGCTTTTGAAAATTGGAGATAATGTAAGTTGTTTTAGAACGACTTCTTCAGGTATAGTTCTGACCTTCGTGCAACCTGTCTATTATTCGATTCTTAGCGAAATATAACGTACAATAGACGCAAAAATATGTCTGTTTTATACCCTAGAGCGGTGTTTCCCAATCTTTTTACCGTCTTTCAGAAAATTTCTTATGTAGTATTCACTTATATAGAGGGGGGGTTTTATGTAACATACATATTAAATATTAAATTGTTCACTTTAAAAAACTTAAATGATAGGTTTTAGGAAGAAATCACTAGGACATCGTTAACGAAACAGTAAGTAAATTTTCAAAGGGTATAATGAAAAACGTCTAGTCCATTTTCGAATTGCCCCCATTATCAATCAAATTTACCCCCTGAGGGTCGTGGGACTCATGTTGGGAAACACTGCCCTAGAGGGTTAGGCCGTTTCTCCACTGCTCCGGTTCGGCAAACGTTAATTACCGATCCGATAACTTGCTAGATCGGAACGCGGTGTTTTATCGGTCCAAGTATATCCAAGTATCCAAGAGGTTATAAATTATTATTCATAGATTTAATTTGAAAGAATCTGGATAACCTGGACCAAACCAAATTATGTTGCTATTTATTTATATTTTTATACCATAGTATTAGTGAACTATTTATTAAATAAATTATAATATTTTATTTAAGATAGACAATATAAAAATGTAATAAACTTGCCAGGGCAATAACATATTCAGAATTGAGAACGTTTTATTAATAAAATAAAGTATATATATGGGTTTTTGCGACGGGGTGACTTATTTTTACTGAACGATTATTGTCGGATAGTGGAGAAGCGCAATCCGGCCTTCCGTAATTTTTTTCATGACTCATTCCGGTATCCGACGCCGTACTGGAGCAGTGGAGAAAGGGCCTTAAGGTACTCAACAACAACAATCAGATGTAGTGGTATCGAAACTCATGACGTGACCCAGATGCTGAGTTATTAGCGGCCAATATTTCAAAGAAAAGGATGATAAGGAATTTGCCGATTAAAAAATACAACAAATTCTCTAAACTTCTCCGTTTAGCACAACGTATTAAATATTTAATAATATTAATTAATGTTTTTACATATTATAATATTATTGTAAATTCAACATACTCCATATCTCTATATATATATATAAAATTCTCGTGTCACAATGTTCGTTCCCATACTCCTCTGAAACAGATCGACCAATTCTTATGAAATTTTATATTCATATTCAGTAAGTCTGAGAATCGGCTACTATCTACCTTCAACCCCTAAGTGACAAGGGGCGTCCACACTTTTTGTTTTTACACCAAAAACTTTTTGTTTTTTTTATGATACAACATACAAAAATACATAAAACCCTTAATTTTCACCCTTCTACGATCAACCCCTATTTTTTTATTATAGTAGATAGTTATTTTTATTGAACTAATAAAAATATGTTTCCTGGAAATAATATACTAATATAAAACAACATTTGTCGGGTCAGCTAGTATTTTTAGATTAACCTCATTCTCTACTAACAATTATTGTCGAAATCCACTGAAGACTTTATTTAATTGAAACATATTCTTGTATTTTTATAGTTAGAACGCACACCATTACATTACGCGATGGGTGTAGAAAAAATGGAATCACTCAGTCGAATATTAACAAGAGCCGGGGCCAAACGCGTACTAAAGGACCTAAAGGGACGGCAACCTACCTACTACTACATGAACAAATCTGACATACTGAGGCTTAAGGAAGAGGAAGAAATGTATTAAAAAAAACAGAGAAAGCTTACAATTTAACATTATGTAGTACACACGCGAATGAGTTCTATCGAAGTTTTTAGTGATGTGACAATTTCTGTGATATGTTGAAATTGGAATTACCATTTAATTTCATGGTAACCTTGCTGGTGATTTGATCTGGTGACCTTTTGGAACTAAAGCATTTTTTCCTAGTGAGGAATAATTATTACTCGTTAACATGTATAACTGTGTCCATGACTACTTATCTAACAGGAAAATTTATCAATAAAACAGACACAAAAATATGCCTGCTTTTGCTTGTAATTTGGTAACAAACTTCGCCGTTACGTGGTTTCGAGTTAAAAAAGACCAAACAACTAAAAATTTATATAAAAATATGCTTTACTGAAATATCTTTGTAAAAAATATTCTATTCAACATACATACAATATAATATAATTCGTATGCACTTATAAAGTAGACCCACAGGAACAAACGAAAATTGTTTATTGTAGTAAAAACATTTAGTATTTTTCAATATTTATATATTGGGGACCCTGTACTTTTTAATCTTCTTAGAATATTGAATAAAACAATTTTGATTACAATAAATTGTTTAATTTATCTAAAGCAAAAAACATAATAAAGCTGTGCAAACAATTCTGAAAATTTAATGACGATTTCAAAAATTCTCCACGATAAAAAACATTATACTAATTTAATATTATTGTTATTAAATTAAGTAGGTGACTGCCAGGGAATTGGATTTATGTACATTTGCGAAACAGATCCTCTCATACCTGCAAAAATAATAATGGCTATAAAATGCATTTACGAATACAAACAAATGAAAGATAACTGTCAATCACATCTTTTCTTCATATCTATGGTAAGAATGTCTCAATATATCTCATAAATAAGAAAAAAATAAAAAAACCGTCCGTTTTGTTTTTTATCGACGAAAGGTTTCCATCTGGCGTAAAATTTTATGTTTCTGCAATTTCCCGATTACTATAAACTTATTTTTAATATGGTCATGTCGAATGGAAGAAACGAGACGTTTTTCATAGGCACACTAATAAAGATTTTTAAAATATTAAATATTGTATAAGCGAAGCGACAATGAATATCATATATCACGAACTGGAAGCAAAAAGCATAAAACAGAACCGGCTGGAGGTTCTTGCCCACATACCCTAGGCTGTAGCACCTAGCGATTATGATTTTAGAACATGTAGTCCATTAAAGCTTTGTCTACGAACAGGTACTGTTGGTACCAAATTGAGTTGAAACGCTGAAGCCTGAAGCCTACGAAGTCAAGTTATTAGGTATCGCATACTTAGTTCTCCCTGGTTAAGTGGAACCGGCAACGGTTTGTTCCTGCTGGTACGTAGCCAATCTTTGTAAGCTCTTTCGCCTTGTACACGCCGACGCTGCTCCTCAATGGACGCCCGAGCGGCTCGACGCTCTGCTTTAGTTTTCATTGCTAAAATTTTTTGGAGTTTAGAACAAATTTAGTCGCAAAAGGCTCATCACATAAAAATGGAGTACGCCTTCGGTCTCCAAGACGTCGAGAGATGTACGAGAACTGTAAATATTTTATTATGTACTAGCATATACTTATAATTTAAGGTATATAGAAACCATGACAACCGCTGGCGTAACATTGACTAGGGACCGTAGGTATCTACTGTATTCTATTATATCACTAGAAAATTTAGTTTTAGTGGACGCTGGTCTATTCTAAAGAAAATCAGTATTACACCCAGATATAAACCTTGCACACGAACCCACGCTTCTACTTACATTTCATTTCTTCTTCCTTTCTCCTTACCCATGAAGCAAATTTCTCTTCCTTATCGCGCTGGCGCCGATTGCGTTCTTCTTCAACGCGTTCGCTTTCACGAAACTTACGCATTATCGCCTCTGCCTTTTGTCGCTCAACTTGAATCCGCTTCCGTTCTAACCATTTTTTATATGACTCTTCTCGTTGTTCAAGCGTTGTAGTCGGTGCTGTTTGATTCTTTAATTTCTCGAGACGTAATTTCTCCCGTTTCTGTATGTCAAGGTGGTATATGTTCTTTATTCATAATTAAAATACGGCCTTTTAACAGACGGCAAAAATACATATTTTAGTTCAAACAATAATTGTAACTAGTATGGTATAGTTTTTACACGACCGTGAATGCGTTGATTTCGTTGAAGTATGATAATTACTGATGATACTTTTAATTACGATATAAAATTACGCTAATTTTTTCAATTGATTTTCACACTTTCGAAATGATATAACCGAGGCTCTAGAATCTAGATAGTAATCAGCCAAGTATAATAGGTATATTGCATGGGTATAACCGATAAATAATAAAAAAAGAACCATAATTTACGAAATATTCTTACCTCCTGCTCTTTTCGTTCGACCCACTGCCTAAACGCTTCCTGCTTCCTCTTTTCATTTTGCTCCCGTTCCTCCTTAGCTGTTGTAGTTGTCGATAAGGACACAACTGACAACCTGAAAGTATCAGCTCCATCCCCATCTCTGTACGTACGATCGAATCTTGGCGTTTCCTCATCTATATCTTTCCCAATATCTTGTGTAAGCCGACATGACTTTCTTTTAATACTGCTAGAGGACGCACTTGACAGTCGCCCCGTCAAAAACGGCGTAGAGTTGCTCCTATATGAGCTATGAGGGTGCGGAGTGACGTCATCAACGCAGGATGACTCCGTCTGGAGTGACGTCACAGAATGAGATGCTTCTACCGTCTCAATGTAAATAGCCGGATTTATGTAACGCGTTTTACTACGTTTGGATGCTACGGACTCTGAATCGCTGTGGTACTGAATGTTCTCACCAGCTCCGTCGAAGACATGGTAAGAATTATTCGGAGATAAATCGTAGGTGGACTTATGTCTGGCGCTATCGCCAAAATCACCCTTTTGGATGTCACTCGCCATTATTCATTATATTAGGTAAAAATAACTATGTAAAATATTCCACTTTCCAAAAATATAGCGACTTGTCAAGATAATTGACTGTTTGTCAAACGAATTATTTTCGGATTTTATTCCATTGCCAGCCAGGTGGATTTTTTGAAACTTGAGATTATATTCTTTTTTCGGTATGGTATATTTATAAGAAAATATATTTTACAATATTAAAACGCGTATCAAGATTTGAAACTCAAAATATGTCATTGTAAAATTGTGATTAGCGCCTTTACGTATTTTACCTTCGATATTTAGCGCATTTCAGCAAAAAAACAATTATCAGGGCGGTTTGTCAGCGGCTTTGGGGCGGAGCGGGCACGCAGCGAATACGTCGCGAAGACGCCGCGGCTGCGCAGCGAGGACGTCGCGCACGCGTGGCGGATATGAAACGTTTTCGTCGCGGGTTTGCAGCGAGTTAACGACGTACAAAATGGATTTTCAACAATACAAAAAATTGTTCGTAAGACATGTCAAGCTAATATTAAAAACTTGTTTCATATTTGTATGCCACCCAAGAAAACAGAAAACTAGGAAAACATTAGCAAAGGCTTTCTAGAAATGCTGATTATCCTAATTGCATAGGTGCAGTGCAAATATATTAGAATGATAAAGCCGTGTCATAGCGGCGCTTTATATTTTAACTACAAAAAGTATTTATATATGAATTTGTTAGCCGCCTGTGACTCCAACTACAAGTACATATTTGTTGATGTCGGTTCATATGGAAAAAGTTCCGATTCAACTATATTAGACAGAAACTAATTGAGAATTAATATAGAATCAAATCGTTTAAATATCCTACACTTGAAACAAATAACAAACAAAAAAAAACAATCTCGCATTCGTGTCTCGTTACGCACTGAAGTGAGGCGGGGCGAACAGACTAGCGTTTGTACGAGACTGTACAAAATGGCGTCCACGCTTCTATTCGCGGCGGTCTCGCTGCTCGTCCGCAACGAATTCGCTGCGCGCCCGTCCCGCCCCGCATCCGCTCTCAATCCGCTAGTATAAGGCCCTAAGTGTTGCAAAAGTATCCATTCCATTTGGCGAAACCAAAAAAATCTCAGTTGTTTGCTTGTTTTAAATTAGACATCAAATATGATAATAGTATAGAAACTACCCCATAATATATAATGACTCTATGATAGAAACGAAAACAACATAGATGAACAGGCGCCATCTAGTTATTAAAAGTAAAAATAGCGTGAAATGCATTTATTCAATTAAAATCTTAACTATGGAACATGAGTTTTATAAAAATTGAATTGGACTATGTACAAATGAAAGATATTTGACATCTGATAACACAATTTTATTATAATTTACAACGGATAAACGCGTAATTATTATATTGGGCAACCGAGTCTTGTATACCACAATGTATCATCAATCTAGTTTCAATGTTCAAAAAATTTCGAAAAACATTCTCGGAAGTAGCTTCCATTTCGATAAACGTTCCTAGAATATTAAAGTTATCCTAATATTACATAAACAATGGGGTTTTTACAATACTTATCATGTTTTAACGATTAATACTTATATATTGTCAAATGTATCGACTATAACTAAGCAAATTGTTATATACAATTGCCTGTAAAGTAAGGCATCGGTAATACGTTTATAATTCGTAATAGTCCTCTCTTGAAAGTTGTAGATTTTACTATAGCAGTAACTTTCTGTCTAAAACTACGAATCTACGACCCGAAGCGGTTACTAATCGTGTTTAAAGCGAACAAACATGGTAACCAGTCGATAAAAATGACGATATACACCTTTATTGAGTTAAATATCATGATAAATATCGTGTCAATACCTTATTGTACAACTTACGTCGAAACTACTTGGTAAGATGGCTATAGATTTGCATGATCAGCAACAATCTTATTTTCAATCCACTAGAGGCGGAAATATAGATTATTAAATGCTGGTTAATACCATTTAATAATACCAATTAACTAATGTTAATTTAAGTAATCTCATTTGTGGATGTAGTTTATGCAACCTTAACATAAAGGCGGTTTTTTCCTAATTATGTAATTGAGGTTTAGTTGATCAAACTACATATCATGCTCAAATTGATAGACACTCTAATTTTCCTTGTTGTATTTTTGGCGTAAAACAAATCGTATCGACATAGTATCGTAATGAACTAGAATTAGTACTCGTAAATGAATGAATATATGAAGGTAGTAAAATAAATAAATGTATGAAGGTAGTACTAATATTCGTCAAATTTACTTTTGACAGATCAGATAATAAGCTAAGTCTTTTGTGCATAAAAATATCTAAGAGATGAACGGATATTTTAATTCTAAGATCTAGTGAATAAAAAACAAGATAGATTATTTATACGGTAGCCATGTATTGAGATTATTCTAATATAATGTTTCGGCATTCGACGAACGCGGCTTTTTTATTTTTTCCAGGTTTTTGATGACAATGTCGTGTAACGAACAGTATCGGTTGCGAATCTCGCACATCACCAGCCACAATGAGATGTATTCTTTTTCATCTAATTCCTGAAAAACATGTCTTATTATATTAACACATAAAATTACTCTTGCTGGAAGCATTTTCCAGGTAGTCTAGTTCATAATACATATAATAACAAAATGACTGAAATATTGAAACTGTTATTTTTCATTATGAAAATTAAATACAATTTTTAAATATTATGTACTCTGTAAATATACTAAATTTGGTAACTGCATTATCCATCAGAATATATATATATATATATATATATCTCGAGGTGATGGGTATTTAAGCGGTGCTAGGATTTTATACAAATCACTTCAGTAGTTTTAGCTATGAAATTAATATTATAATTATTTGTCTGATGACTCATATATCAATTGCATAGTGAATTACATATTTATTAACAAAATTGGAAAATAAAAATTTGTTTTATAATAGTATACAAATTTTAATAAATCATTAAAAAACATAAATTTTGCTTAACATTCTATACTCTATCATTTATATTTAAACTATATTTTAAATATAAATGATATGGATTCAAAGAAGCTTTCTTGCTATAAACATGTGAAAAATGTTTCACTAGCACTTGTATTTCATTGAATTTAGATTGTAATGAAATAAGAAACAGGTCTCTTCATCACAGCTACAAACTAATGCATTGATGACTTGTTGATGTCAAAACATAATATCTTTTTAATTTATAAAATGGTAACTATACAAACTTACTTCAACAGCTCTTCTATAATCCTCAATATGTGGATATTTGGCAACTTTTGATACAATTTTCGCTCTTGAAATGAAGTATCTGGAGATTTGATCAAAGAATGCCGCAGCTTCCGATTCAACAGACTGAACCTCAGCCAATGTATCTTCTTGTATTGAGACACCAAAATTGTTGCCATCCTCTATTTTAGGAATCATGAATGAAATCCACATTTTTAGCTGGAAAATTAATCAATTTAAATTAATTTATAACTATAGTTATCAATTGTGTCCACAGTCAAGAAATAACATAGTTTATTAACAAATTTAATATGAATCAATATACACATATATTCCTAAAAAAATCAATAGAATAGTTAAAAGTAATTCTAGACTAAAAAAAGAGTTATGAATTTATCTGTAACATAGTAAATTTTAGATGATTTTTTTAAAGTATTTGTTTGGTGACCTCAATAAAGTAAATTGCTCTTATAATATCAATAAGAAATGTCCAACCCGTCACATAAAGGTGAATCATAATTCCGTCTTTTAACATTTCAATTATTCAAGAATGCTTCAGTTTTATTTTCAATATGTTAAAAGATGAATATTGATAAGTATGAGTCGTAAAATCCTTCCAATAACTATATGAAGCAACATATTTTACCTTATAAAGTAAGAGTAGAGTATATTATACTCATATACTAATACTAACCAGATTAGAATCCTCAATAAGCTCTCTAATGTGAGGTTTGACAAGGTGAATAAGGTCACTAAGAGGTTTATTACATGGGACACTTCCATTTGGCAGAGCAAACACCCGTGTGCCCTCTAACGTTGTATTGCTTGACATCTCAGACGAATCTCGTCTAGCTCTTTTAGCATTTGGTTCATTAACTGCTTGTATTGGCGGTGGAACTGGAATGTTTAAATCCTGAAATTGTGAATTGAATTTTTATAAAATTCTATAAGATATACCAACAAAACAATTAATGTTTTAGGTTGGATCTAATCTTGTCTAATAGCAAATTATAAATGAAGGTTCAAAACTTTCAGTTATTTGGTGTAGGTTTACTTTCCGTCTATTTTGAGAAAATTTACATTAGAAATTATGATCCTGCAATATGAATGCTGAATCCTGCATTTAAAATATTAAGTTTTATGAATAAGTTAATTTACCTGATGGACATCTACTAATTCTCTATTCAGGAAGTTAGGTGTTTCTAAAAGCTCATTCAGCTTTACTATCTTTTCTGGAAATCCTTTAATAATAAGGTGCTCTGCCTTCTGTTTAAGTGAATCTTTGTAATCCTGAACCTGAAAATTTTATAGCATTACAAAGCTAATACATCATTGACTTAACTTCAAATTTTTTCAGGTCAACGCCATGTATATTTTTTTTAAACATAATAATATAATGTTAAAGGCTTTGTTATACGTAGGCATGCCATCGCGATCATCCCATGGCCGCACTAGAGGTTAGGTCGTAACTGCACGAATGCACATAACTTGTGAAATACGACTTCTTGAACGAAAAATCAATGTATTATAACGCTATTTTCATTAAAGTATCCATTAGAGATGTTAGGTTTACATCAAGTAAAAATTGTACATTAAAAATCGTAGAGTTAAGTCATGAAATAGGATTTTGTAATATAATAAACAGATTACCTTTTTTGCCACGTCGGTCATGGTGTTAAAATTTTAATTCAACTGAATATAACACTATCCCCTTATATAGTACACCAAAATTGCAAATTAACTTAAACTAAGTTACAAATACTCATGTAGCAAATATCACGATTCAAGAAACAAATTTGTCGTGAAGCGATGAACGATGCTTAATTTGAATGAGTGATCCGTGAACTATAAAATGTAAATGCAGCAGAATAATAAGAAAAAACACGAAGTGAACACACTGATCTTAGAATGGAATACGTACGTTCAGTAATCACAACCAATGACCATATTACTCGTCGATGATGTTGATAAGACGTCAAAAGTGACAAGCACTGTGACAACTAAACCAAAGTAGTTGTAATTAAATCGTTAGAAAATGATTCTATTTATACTCAATAAATAATTAAATTTATTACCACTTGATTAATAACATGATTGGATTCCATCTTACTCTTTGAGAAAAGTCTTAGAAAACGTCGGTGGATATTTCCTGAGCATGAACTGATAGGATTAAGAATATTTTTGTTACTTTAAAATTTCTGGAATGTCATTTTATGTATTGACAATCTTTAGTAGTCACAGGTAATAAAGTAAACTACATGTTATAATAACTGCTCAGCAGGCACAGAATAGGTGCACAGACTACACAACATTCATATTTTCTTTTATTTTATAATCTACGTAAAATTAACAATAATATAATATATACCTTAAAGCCAAATAGAGAGATCTGGCAAGCCTAATTGATGATTCCACCTATAACAAAATTTACTTTAGCTTATACAACTTAGAATAAGAACTTAAGCATATAAACCATATAAAAAGCAAGAGAAATGAAAGAAAAGAAAGGGATCTGCCTATTTCGTTAAATGAATTCGACACCTTATTTATATTCGTGTTCTTGGTCTTCCCACTTATCAAATAAATGTTTTGGTTGCCTATCTAACTTATCTAACTTTTGTACTAAATTAAGTTTTACATTACAAGCTTAAGACATTTTTATAGAATATAAATAAGACTTGCAAAAACACATGTTAAAAAGCAAACGAATAACAAGCTCAACAATCGAATATTCAGCTTGAGTTACATTCGAGAAATGTATATCTTTACTTGTATTCTCGTAGTCGTAGTGTAGTCTGAGACACTATTTAAGTATGAGCCAATTTTGAAATTTCACCCCAGACAAAAAAGGCCCGTAGGAGGCTCCGACATTTCCTAACGGATCCGGATGATCCAATAACAATAGCTAACTTCAACCCAATCCCCTCCCCCACCCGTTCGCTATCAGTAGCCAACCATCCACCCACTTATTATTCTTGCTTTCTAATCGCATTTTAGTGTTTATTGTTTCTCTGTTTGGTGAAATATTACATAAACTACCTATTTAGTCTGTATGTAAAATGGGTAGGTACGAGTATCAATAAAAATAAGTACACAAATAAAATATTTTTTATTTTTACATCTTCAATTTTTTTGCTATCTCTCCAGTTTGTATGACGTCATTAAGCCAGGTTCGCAGATATTTCCGACGACTTGTAACTTCAAATTAAACACCGCCCGCGCGGCAAAGAAAAGTCAAAATCAGATAAGGGTAAAAAACCACCTTCATAGGCGATTGACCACCCCTCGATGACCCAAGCCGAGATCCGAATCTCGCACGTCCTTGCGCTTGTTGCGGGAATACGCCCATTCCGGCCAAGCTACGCTCGCAACAGCCCCTGCTGCTGCTACAGTAGGCAAACAGCGAGATTTCATAAAAAAAAATATATTTTCACTTTATAGATTTGTTAAATGACCACAGACAAGAATAGAACGAGTTTAATACGGTTCCCAGTCCTCACATTCTTTTTAGATTTTGATTGTGATATATTGCTTATGGTACCGGTAATTATTATTCTTTGTTTACTAGGCCTTTATTAGGCCATAAAACTAAAAAAAAAATGTTCTGTGTTAACTGTTAAGACTTAAGACTCATCACTCAACTGAGTACTAACTTGAGACTTCACAGGTCACGTTCACAGTTCACTACTATCTACAACTTACAAGGAAGGTATACACTATACAACATAGTTCGCATTGTATCCGGTGAATAAAAACATGCATGTAAAAACTAAAAACCAAAAGAACCATTTGTAGTGTAGACTAGATAATTAATTTATAATTTTAGAGAAAATGCGCCTCATGCGGAATAGTAGTATTATAAAACTATTATTCTAAATAACCAAACTTGTTTATTTTTTTTAAGACCAGACTACTGTATTTATAACATTACTCCTAACTTTTTTCAAAAAAGCGAAATTATTTTTAGTTCCTAAATTATAACGTGGATCAAAATTAATACAATGGCCTCATTTAAATTCAACTTCAACGGAACAGATGAAGCTGTCGATATGAAAGGTAAATGTTATGAAATATGTATTATTTAAATAATCAGTAGTCACCATGGTTTTCCATTTTTGAATATTTTAGTAAAATTTAACGAAGTCTTATCTAAAAACCTCACAGGTAAGTAATGGTCTTATCCCACCTAAATTTAACATTAACTCAATCATTTCAGAAAATACAGAAATTGAATGGTTGCAATGTGAACAGGTTGAGCTCACCAACCAACATAATAATTTAGAAACTATAGCAAAACAAGCAAGAATGTTTATGTGTGGTGATGTGGAGATAGGTCATGTTTTTACAAACCAGTTGTCTATTGAAATTAGTCAAAGCAAAAAAAATGCTGTGGAGTTAGCTGAAAAAGAACACAGTGATTTAATTACTGGAAAGTATGAAGGTGGTGTATAGTTTTATCTGAAACATTAATAAAACACACATGTATAAATTCAATATTTTTAAGATTTTGCAAAATGATTTTATTATAATTTTCAGGTGGGATAAAAATTTGGGAATGCACTTATGACCTTATTGAGTTTTTAGAGAATAATGATATTAATCTGGATAGTAAACAAATATTAGATTTAGGTTGTGGAACAGGTATTCTGGGCATATATTCCTACCTCAAAAATGCCACAGTCACCTTTCAAGACTATGTAAGTAGTTACTAAATGAGCAGAGAGTGAAAGTAATTACAATAAGTGTAAATAGTATTCCTATGTTTATTAAGTATATCTATATTTTTTCAGAACAAAGAAGTATTGGAAAATATAACAATACCAAATTTATTACTTAACATTGAGGATGAAACTACAAGACAATCTGAAATACAAAAATTTAAATTTTTTTCTGGTGATTGGAAGTCATTTAATGATTTTTTGTCTAATGATGAGAAATATGATGTAATACTTACATCTGAGACAATATATAATCTAAATAACTATGATAAGCTTATCAAACTATTTGAAACAAGATTAAGTAAAAATGGTGTCATTTATGTAGCAGCTAAAACATATTATTTTGGTGTTGGTGGTGGAACAAGACAATTTGAAAAGGCAATAGAAAACTCAGGGACATTAAAATCGGAAATTGTATGGAAAACAACATCTGGAATACAAAGAGAGATAATTAAAATATATAAAATTTAAATTGATTTTTGTTTATAATAAAACATCAATTGAAACATAGTTCTCTATAAAAAATGGAAGACAATATTTTTTATTCTTACACTTAAACAGTAACCTGTTTTTAAACAGGTACACATCTCTTACTCAATATATCTATTGAGTAAAAGAGAGTATACATCATTCATAAATAATTAAGGTGAAAGTCTTTCATAAACCCAGCCATCTTCTCCTTCATGCAAAATCTTGTTATCAGGCACTTCATCATTTTTTGGCTTTCTAAATTTAATTCTATCATGAAGGCGATCTCTTTGACCTTGCCAAAACTCAACAGCTCTTGGACGTATTATGTAACCACCCCTATAATAAATAATAAGAAAGTTATTTATATAATTTGAAGATCCTATCAACAAATATATTGATCAAGCCAACATAACTGTAAATATTTCACTTTTTATACTGAAAATATTAAACTTTCACTCGTGGAGCATCTTTCTATAAATTACATATTTAAATTGATTTCAGGATACCATTTGAATATACAGATGTAGTAATTATTGTTAAGGAATTGTGCTTTTTATTTATATAAATTCAAACTCACCAAAACTCTGGTTTTGGAACTTCTTTATTAGGAATCATATATTTTGCCTCCAGTAAACTTTCTCTCTCACAAAGAATATCTCTTGACTCAATGGGAGTACTCTGATAGCTAGTACAGGCTGCAATCTGACTAGGCACAGGCCGTGAATGGAAATATGTTGTAGATTCCTCTTCAGACAACTTTTCAACATGGCCTTCAATTCTCACAGATCTATTAAGAACTTCCCAGTAAAATGTTGCAGCTACATTTGGATTTTCTTCCTAAGAAGGAATTTAGACAATTTACTATTGCATTTTATATTCATGTATTTCAATTATTATTTTATTTACCATTTCCTTAGCTTTTCTACTTCCATGATTTGTAAAAAACTTGAAACCATCCTTGCCATATCCTTTGCACAACACAAACCTTGCTGATGGGAAGCTATCTCTGAGTAGATACAAATAATTTGTTAGTAGAGAACAGCATACTGCATAATACACATAAATAAGCACTTTCAATAAAACATACTTAGTAGCAGTTGCTAAACACATTGCATTTGGTTCTAGAATTTCTTTTCTAGTACAGGCTTCTTCAAACCATGCTTTAAACTGTCCAAATGGCTCCTTAGATACTAAATGCTTTTCCAAAAATGTTTCATCTTTATCCTTGTATCTAATTCTCATACCTAAACAATTATGCTTAAAGTAAACATTTAATAAAACACTATTTTGACCGGATTGAAGTTATGTATTATTATAACGTGCGTGGTTACAGTCACCGTGACCACGCACGCTGTAAAGCACGCGAAACGTCGGATAAATTTAAAATTATGTTAAATAGTTGTAAATTTATAATAATACATAACTTCAATCCGGTCAAAATAGTGTTTTATTAAATGAATAAAAGTTATGTTAATCAAAGACAATACTATAAAGTAAACATTTATAAAAAAAAATATAAAAGTTTAGGGAGGTATAAGAAATTATAATCTTTTTACTTACCTCCAATATCAATACTCATTTTCCTCAAGTTTTTAGTTTTGCTCAAAAAACAGATAGATCTATAGACACTCATTCAGTGTACACAATCTACGAAAAAGATAAGATAAACAGCGGCATTTTAAGACTTAATTTGATTCTGTAATGACCTCTAAAAATTTATGTAAAGATTTTTCGCAATACATATACTTAAAATGTGAAAATCCAGCACCAATGTATAAATAATATGATAAATCATACAGAAGTAATAATAATTAGCAAGGTAGCAACATAGTAAGTAATAGTAGTTAATGTTAACGTATTAATCTAATAATTGAACTTACAGTAGTAAATCCTAAATAGTGTATACTTTACTGTAGCGCAATGTTTCTATCGTGTCACCTTGTTGGTTGTAACTATGAATTATTACACAATATTGTATAATGTTTTATACACAATTAAGAATTTATTGTAAATATGATCAACTTTTGTCATTAAAGATAAAAGTGTATTATTTTGTTACAACCTGAAGAATTCTGTAATCTGTGAGAGTGTAGACTCAAGAGTCAAGACTGTAGAGTAAATATAAATGATTCGAGAATGTTTAATGCATATAAATATTGGTTGAATGTGTGTTCATTGGCATTTGGCAAGCCCATTGACATATCAATGTGAAATGATAGCTGACATATGACAAATTTTATGTTTCACGTCGACTGTCAAGTCGTCCAAGAAATTTAAGAATAATAATCGTAGTTTACACTTTACTTACTAGTATACTACTGACGACTTTGAATTGTTGATTTCATTTTTAAACACTAATAAAAAAAAATACTTTTATTAAGATCTTGTTCATTGTTGTAGAAATAGTTACTGTAGTAGTAATCATGGAGGCCGAATCGGAAGTAATTAAAGAAAAAATTCATACCGATCCTATTCTAAACGATCCACGATACATAACCTTATTAAGTGTGATATTGCTAGTTGTTACTTTAGGTAAGATATTAATAATTATGCATTACAGTCTATAAAAAACATAATAAACAAAATTTAGTATTTTTACACATACATATAATTTGATAATGATTTGATTTTATAGTAATCTTGTTATTTGAACATGTGGCACTTTCAGTATTTTGGTGGTGTTTTTCGAGACGTCGGGCGCAGCGTAACTCTGTCTTACTTACTGGACTCTCAGATGTTGGCAAAACCCTTTTATTTGTAAGACTTGTTTATTCGCAATACAGACAAACATTTACTTCAATGAAAGCAAATGTTGAAGAGTACATCACATCTAATGTAAGTATAAGGTTTGGACACAAACATACCAAACATAATGTCTACTATATCTGTTTACTTTCGAGTAAAAAATATAATTATTCAATAATCTATCAAAAGTAAGCAGAAAACATGTCAATAATGTAACCCCATAATATTTACCTTTCTTTTATCATCTTCAGCTACCTATTCTAACTTTCAAAAATACCATACGTACATATAATGTTATTTTGACACCATGAAAAAAAACTCTTCAAAGTTTAATGGCTTTTAATGTTAATAAAGTATTTTTTATGTATTATAGAATACATTGAGATTAGTTGATCTTCCTGGGCAAGAGCGACTAAGAAATAAATTCTTTGATCAATTCAAGAACAGTGCAAAGGCTATTGTATATGTAGTTGATTCTGTCACAATACAAAAGGAAATTAGAGATGTTGCAGAGTAAGTAAATCTTTTGGATAATATTTAGCAGTACATGTAAATTTTTAATACTATTACTGTTATTTATAAAAATCAGTCTATTTGTACTCCTTTAACTGCCTGCCTTTTGGGAATTTTTAAGCTTGTTGTATTAGTTTATAAATACCTCATTGGGCAGCTGGAATCACATATGCTCATCAGGTTGCTGAATGCTACTAATTGATGGCCAGTCAATGTGACTTTAAGAACAATGGTTTGTTGAGGACTATAACTGGGCTAAGACCAATTAGAAACTAAGTAAAGTAGATCCACTGTATGAACAAAGAAATAACATAATTTTATAGGGTTTCTTGGTAATTTAAAAAAAAATTACACAGCAACACTTAAACATCCATTTGCATTGACTTATTACTGTCATACAACACAAAAAAAACCCAGAGAAATAAATAAACTACAATGAATGACATATAGCAATACAATCATTTATAAGAACATTTTGTTTTCTTGCAGATATCTTTATACAATTTTAGTGGATCCAGTGATTCAGAGCAACTGTCCCCCTTTACTAATTTTATGCAACAAACAAGATCAGCCAATGGCTAAAGGCAGTCAAGTTATCCGGAGCCTGCTTGAAAAGGAAATGTAAATATTGTTAACATGTAAATTTATTATAAAGTACAACTAATATTCAAGCTTTGAGACAAAATTTCTTATACAAATTAAGACTTGATATATTATCTAGCCAATTTATAGAAAATTTTCTTGGGTAATTCTCCTAACTAGGTTTATGGGCAACTTTTTAATAAAAAGAGTGGTTGAATACATTTTCTTTATCTAATCATAAAGAGTTGTAAGGAAATCATTAATGTGTCGCATTAAATCTGTAAATCGACGGCGTGTGACAGGCACAAAGTCATTACTAACTTGCCTATACATAAAAGTGATGACAGAAACAGAAGCAAAACTCTTAGCCAAGGGTTATAAATAATTTATTTAATCAGATGCGCCACTGGGTCTTGGCATCAGTTTTCTGTCTTGATCTTTTTTCAATTATACTTTTAATTTTTTGGCAATAAAGCAATGCATTTCATTCGCTTCACTGTGTGACCAAGTATTCATTGTGCACATTATCCAAATCAAGGCAGTGCACCAATGGACATGGATATGTGATTGTAATAGGACAACACTGTTCTTAAAAAAATTATGTCTGATCTTAAATAGTAATACTAAAAAAAATTTTTTTCCAGAAACTTAGTACGCGTTACGAAATCAAGTCAACTCCAAGCAACAGATTCATCTCAATCAAGCAACACGTACCTCGGGAAACTTGGCAAAGATTTTGAGTTTTCTCACTTAAGCTGTGCAGTTGAACTTATAGAATGTTCAGCGAGCACTGGGGATGATGACAGTCCCACAGACATCAAACCTCTTCAAGATTGGATCTCACATCTGTAGAAATAGTGCTTTTTATATCTTCCTACGCTTCAAGACTTATTAGGCTATAATATTTACATGTGAAAATCTGCATTTATAACTATTTTTGCAATTATAATATATTTTTATAATAAAATGCGTCTTGTTATTTATATGTTATGTTACACACTAAACCAAGATTTTATATTCACTTTCGGATCTGGAAGTGATATTTAAATCTCAAACAATTCATCTGAATCAATTTACTAGTTAGGTACATTTAATAATAATCAGAAAAATATAGTAGTCTATTAAATGAGTAATAAAGCTCAAATTGTTTTCTTGTCAGTCCATAGTCCACAGTTCACAAGTATTGAAAGGATTCTGTTGTAGGCTTTCGTTAAGCTAAACCCGAAACAACATTAAGCGTTCGAGTCATATATTTTAATGACTGAAATAGTAATCGGCATTAAAAAAAGGCCTAGGGACTTAGTCAAGATGCCTCAACAGTAGTGTATGAAGAAAGTCGAAAACTAAGTTTGTATGAAAATTGCAGTTCATGTCTATAATTAATTACTAATTAAATACTAAAAACTAATTTTCATACTGCATATGTTACATAAGGACACTGTAAGGGCTTAAGGCGGAAACATACTACCAAAACGCGACGCTACACCACGCCATCCGACGCATGTCAGTACTTATCAATCCAATATATTTAATATGGTCAGATGCACATAGACAACACGCCATGTGATCACACGCGGTAACATCCAATCGATTTGGATCGGCGTGTTGTCGTGTTGTTGACGCCAAGCGTCAAACGTTCGAGTTTTTGGCACAAATGTCAATTGTCAGCTAAATGACTTCTGAATTTGCAAGTGTGTCGTGGTGTCGCGTGTTGGTAATGTGCACGATGGACATCGGGTGTCGACACGTTGCGTCGCGTGGCGTTTTAGTAGTATGTTTCCACCTTAAGTTGTAAGGATTAGATTACGTCAAGTCAGATTACTCTCGATGTTTTCGGAAATTGAATTATTATTTTTAATTAAAGCGCATTTAGTTTATATTAAAAGTGGCCTGGAGACTTTTTTAATCACAAATGTATCTTAAAAAATTATTAAGTGAATTTTGTGAAATAAAAACTTACACAAGTTTATGTTGTTAGTTTCTAAAATTTATTGAATAAATATTAGAAAATAACACTCATAATAATTCTTTAAAACAGCATGTTTTACCTGATTCCTGAAATTTCCGACTTATTAAAACCTCTTTGGTATGGGATGCTAGTTGTGTGAACACGTTTGCCCCGCCTCACCTCCCTCGGCAAGCTAAATAGCTGGGGTGGCCGCAGAGCAGGCGGAAAATAATAAACGGCTCAAATATAAGAGTCTTTTCTCCAAAAGATTTATGTTGGCGCCTGGTAGATAGTAACGGTGACCCCAGAGCTACAGAGAACCCCGAATAAGTATCGCAATACAGCGAGGAAATGCTGCCAGCGTTAACACACAAAGGGTGCGACGGGGACCAAACTTTTTAAATTTCTTTGAATTTTCTTTTATTAATTTTTAATTATTTTTATTATTACTGTGTAGGTTAAGAAAATTGTAAATACTGTATATTGGATTGTTATGATTACAAATAAATATGTAAAAATATAATAAAGTGAGAAAAACGTAATAAAAGCTTAACCATATGCATTTAATAAGCCAAGCGAGTCGCCATCTCGATGCGAAGTATTTGTAAATTGTTTTAACAATTGGCAACGTTTTCGATCTAAATATGTATATTATTTTTAAATGAATCAATAGTGCATAAAAAAATATATTTTTCACATCAAAATCAATATTCATTTTCCCTTTGCCTTTAACCATATACTTTTCAATCTGTCATAAAACATATTTTAAAACAAAAAGTATTTCTTTATTATAACTTTAAATTGATAATTCTAAAAAGGGTTTCGGTATTCCAGGTGAACATTGACCCTACATTATTACAATGATAAAATAATTATGACGGCATGATTCTGCATATTTTTGAGTTCATTGCAAATACTAATTGTTACGTTTGCATATTCATATTTCGTCTATTGATAGTTTTGATTTATGGATTGTCAATATATAAAGATAAAAAGGGTTAATATAAGGGGAAAAATTAATAAAGAATTTAGTCTTTTGTGTCGATGTATTTGGGTGCAAGGTGCATTAATGCATATTCATGATTTAGATCATTAACTATACAAAATGTACTCTCGATTAATCGGCAACTTGAGTGTTCTTTTTTCGTTCTTCTTTTAAAATTCTATTAAATAACTCTGAGTTTGTGAGTCTAATAGCCTCATGAAAATTTTATTTAAGATGCAAAAATTTGAACAAAGATTGGCTGTGAAGACAAACTTTGTACCTTAAGAAAAACCTACGGGCGTTTGCAGGTTCGGGGAGCTATTGACGTCACAAGACAGCAGGTGAATATCCTGTTCATAATTCCCACGTAAAAGGCTTACGTAGTAGCCTCCCACGGTCATCTAATTCATCGGTCCATTTCATTCACGCGATGACAATAGCCTGAGGTGCATTGAGTGAGTACAATGAGTGTCAGTGTCATACTCTGCAAGATTTCAGTGCCATTGGTTATGTTAACTAGATTTTTTTAAAATTTATTTTAATACGCTTGCGTGAGAATCCTTCTTTAACATATGTTATGTATCTGGGTTTCAAAGAAATGTCCTATTTGCTCTTATTTCCAAATATACATTTCATTTTGACGAAGTTTGGTATACCTAGAAAAAATTATAACCCGTTGCAATTACTAATAACTTGTGCTTTTTGGTCTATTAATTATATATAATATTTGAGACTATCCGCCTTATATATACTATTATGATATATTATGATTTGAACAAATAATTAAACATGACATATTTTGTTGTTTTGAATTCTTTTTAAGACTTGAGTTTTTGAGTTCCTATCCACTACGAGCTATTGGATATATGTATTTTAAACCTTCGGTATTATTAACTAGCACATAATTTTATTTGCTGTTCTATAATTTATAGAAAATAATTAACTTAAATACAAGTTTTCTGTAATAGTAAAATCTTATAAAGTATTTTAGGCTGGCTTTACTTATAAAAATCTTTTTACACAACTCTTTGTTTTTAAAACATTTACAAATTATGTATTGAAAATCTTATCAAACCGGATCGATCAAATGTCACATATTAGCAATAAACATAAATATATGGTTCATTTGTTTGGAACCGATAGTGGACTGTGTGTGGTCGGTTACGTGAATTTCAATATTTATCAACAAATGAAAACGTATTACTTCTGATATGGAACATGCAATCCCAATATATTGAATATTCATTCAATAATTCGCTGTGGTTTCTTTTGTACATGCATATCGCGTTATACAACCATAAAGCGGTTCATATTTTTTTTATAAACAATACTAAATGTTTTAGTTTCCGACTTCCGTAATACATGGTTATAATAAACTCAAAATAACTTTATTCATATAGGTAATCAAGTACACTTATGAACATCAACA
The DNA here is from genome assembly GCA_905332375.1 of Pieris macdunnoughi. Taxonomy (NCBI): domain Eukaryota; kingdom Metazoa; phylum Arthropoda; class Insecta; order Lepidoptera; family Pieridae; genus Pieris; species Pieris macdunnoughi. The sequence continues at coordinate 3,551,068 of CAJOBZ010000027.1, read as the reverse complement.
GAAAACATGTTAAATTGATTCTAAATTTACTTTAGAAGAACTGGCAAGAAACTCACCGCCACTCTTTTTAATCGCCAAGTTTTGAGTCATACAAATTGTTTGAACTCGAGCAAATCAATCACAAGGATTAGGATCATTTAAATATTCGTCAAATTTATAAAAAGTTTTATTGATTAATTTACGTTTAACGAGTAAATTAGTAAGTTTTGAATTTATTCAGTGATAATTCTCTCATTTCGAAAACTTTTAACTGTATATAAATATGTAAGTAATAAAAATTACATCTGCCCTAAAATTAATAATTAATTTAATTTAGTTATTTCAATAAATAGAGAGTGTCAGTCCTGATTAGCCTGAAACAATACGTAATTGTTTTACCGGGAAGTGGACCTACGATATCCGAAATATGTGCGGTAAAACCCTGGGCATTTGTAATTTTTTTTTGGTTTATTGTAAATACCGAGGCTGTATTGCGTTCTAACAACCAGTGGACTAAGAAAGCGTATTGTAATAAATGAAGATATTTTAAATATCTCATAAACATGAATTTTCCAGAGGCTCGTTAAGGGTGCGCAATTAAACGATTATTTCGAATTAAGCGTGGCGGTCTGAAGCAAGTCAGTGCTGTGAGTGCGGCCTCAGGGCCTTTGTCGGCGCATGAGTGCCTTGTTGACATTTTGTAGGGCAAATCTTCATTCCGTAGCCAGCGCGGCTCCTTTTATCTCAACCACCTATTATCATTTATTTGATGGATGCTACATGGGCTTAATAAATTGCTTGTAAGCAGGTAAATAAAAATAATTCCGACTTGATGTGTTAAACGCAATGAGAGCCCGAGGGGTTTTTATTTGTAATTCTGCTTTACCAAAATTATTAACGATCGATCGAAGCGAAAGCCATTATAAGTTTCTATTTTTAAATATCGTAAAAAATTATTAAATTATTAAAGAGGAACTTGAAAGGCTAATTAAGAATGTTATTACCTCGAAACCTGGACAAGATATATTTTACAATACTTCACTTGGATTCTGGGCTTGGTACTTTTATATACACGCCTACTCTTGACCTCGAAATGGTATTAACAAGATACTTATTGGTGGAGTTGTGAAGGTTCGGCTTGCCATCTTTTTTGTTTTTTGCGCTTGCAATACAACTTTTTACAGATACACTAATTACACGTTTTACGAGATTTAAGATATCGCACAGAGAGTACCTACGCTTTACGCAAGTCCTACATATTTAAATAAAATGCACATAAACCCAATTTCTATACCAAAACAAAACTTAAGTGATGTTCAGCAATTAGTCAATCAACAATCAACAACTGTTTCTAATAAATGCGAAATTATTAACAGAGTTAAAATATTTCGCATTTATATTAAAGTATGTTGTTTTATATGCAATGGCATAGCGATGATATGTGTACGAGCCAAAGCGGTACATTTTGCTCACTCAGAATTTCTTAGTTTTATTAGCGTGGCGATTACCTAAATCGTCGGAGTTATGCCCCGAGAGTATAGCCAGACGCAGGCAAATCTTCAGTATTTACATTACATAGCATTCATATATTCATATATCGTGAGTAGTGTAAATGCCTGTATTATTTGAAGCGTCCCGTTGACCGAGGAACCGTACAATAAGCTTCATATAATAATTGTTATATGGCGAAACTTTACTCCGAAGCAAAAGCACGCGAAAACTTTGCGTTTAAAATATAAAGTTTCAATCTAAATTACGCTGACATGTAGTATCATAAACATCATACTGTGATAAATATTCAAAACGTTCGTATGCATAAATTATTTGATTTTTATTAATTGAACTGCCAAGCAATCAAATCGCAATAAGAAAGCCGATGGAACATCTGCTCACATTTATTAATATCAACAATAAAACATTTGAGACACGCTCTTGTGAATCAATACTTGCATCATATGAATTATTTATATATTTTATTGTTGGTTTATCGCCTGTATCAGAGGCTGTCTCTTAATAATATGAGGATCAGTTTTGACAAATAACTGGTCAGCGGCAGGCGTACGCAAGTTTTTCAGCGCCGGGTGCAGTCTTTCTTGGCGACTCAGTAAATTCGTATAGTTATGTAATTATTGAAGTTTTTCAATCACCACACGTACTTTGTTGGATCTTTGTTTGTTTTAATTATACATGTTATTATTTTACGTTACGTTATCTATCAACTATAGGGTACAAATGTTTTAAAGTCTTGGTTTCCAAACACATCCGGTGGTGCTACAACCCTTTATGGATCTTGGCCTCTTCCACAATAGTCCTTCACTAGCCTCGATCCGTGGCGACTTTCTTGCAGTTCTTCAACTATACCATTACTCTTAAAACCTCTGCAATATTTGGATCTTTTCCTGGATCTGCCTTTTGGTCATTTCTGGTATAGCGTCCACTGAGACTTAGTTTTTGGTACCCTGGTCTTCGGCATACGCTCCAATTGTCCTGTCCATCTCAGTCTTTATATAACCAGTTCATGTTACCATTGAACAATTATTATCAGCGTAAAAATCTATCAAACAAGAAATATAGAGAATAACAAATGATCGCCACTCAATCGATAAACATATATCGTTTATAACAGCAAATAAACTAGCAAGTATGAACTGTTTTTGAATAACGCGGTTTATCAGTTAAATATCCCTTTCACATCATGATATTTGAGACGAGACATTTACAAATTATCAAGCATTTTTCATTTCATTCCACTATTGAAATTATGTAAATAGTTTTATTGATAAACAAGTACGGTAGGGAAAGTAATCGATCTAGGGAAATGTTTACAATTTCTGATCTTTGACAGCAAAATAAAAACTGATTTGCTGTTTTTTACTTCAAAAAAATCCGAAGACCGTTGTCAATTCGACGTGCTATTTTAATTGAAATTATTTTTCTTGGTGACAAGTTTCGCTGCCCTTATTTAGAGTCTTTCAATATTATGATTCATTTTTAATTGTATTAAAAATGCTTTAGAGAATATCTTACGCATTTATAACATTTTACGTATTATTTTAATTACGTGCCAACAAAGGGTACTAAAGCACAAATCACTTCAATATTTTGTATTAGATATGGCTCTAGCTTTCTAAATGTCTGAATTATATTAACAGAATTAAAATAATACCCTGAACATTATTATAATGACCGTAAGAAAGACATATCAGATATTGACATAATGGAAATTTTGTTGTCATGTTGTCGTATAATAAATGAGTTATGCAAAACGGTATAATCTATAGGTCCTTTAAATAATAACTGATAGATATGTAGAAAGCTATAGTACGGGAGTCGTCGTGGTGATGGGGACCTATTGGATTGTGAAGATTAGGTTTTTCAGTGGCGAGTGTCAAAAATGTAAAAAAACCCATGGAAATACTAGACAGACATTCATAGTGTGTATTCGTCTTTCTGATAACAGTTAGATGTCAATCTGATGATATGAAGGGATATTCCGAGGGAATGTTAAGTGACCTCAAGTCCTATTCAATTAAATATATATCATAACTATTTAAAATAAATCAGTGGCGCTCTAAACTTTTAAGATCTATGTACTGTTTTATGATCATTTGTCAATCTAATAGGCAAGTAAGTGATCAGTCTCCTGTGCCTGACCGCCGTCGTATTTAAGGGTTTAGGCAAGCCGGTTTCGGTTTCGGTTCGAGCGAATTTTATGCGCAGCCGCGGATCGAACCATTGGGATGTGGCGCACGCTGAAGCCACTAGCCCAACACTGCTCATAACAATTTATATGTGTATTTGACAAGTTAAAGTATAATTTTATTTATCACAGGTAATCAAAAGAATTTACCAGCTCTTTATAATACAATTCAATGCAAGATAACTTTTCATTATACGCCGCATTGAGATGTCTGCAAGGCTTAAAACACTTTAATTATGAGCTCTTTAAGGAGCTTGTTTAATTATCTTTGATAAGGATATGTAAAGGCTTAAAATATTGACCGATTGCATCTGCTTGAGCTGTCAATTTATACAATTAAACACAGATTTATTTCTTTATAATAGCAGTATACGACCTCGTGGGTCTCGTGGCCTGTGGTACTCTGATGGTTGGGGTATCGGGTTCGGGCATCGCTGTAAAAATATATTTGTAATTTGTTCTCCACCTCTACTGGGCTGAGATGACCCGGTGAGGTTTATTTTTTATGTCTACTATACACTGTTAGATTAAAGATACATTTCGGAGACCATAGATAATTGTGCGGAATGATAAATATGTAATAATAATTCGGTAATACAGTTTGAAAATTGTTGTATTATGTAAATAATTGAAGTTTAATAGAGGTTAGGCAGTAGGCACAATTTCAAAGGCACACATTTGCCTCTGTTTTATTCAAATTCAAAATTTCTTTATTCAATAACAAGTTTCATTTTAAGCGGATATTGGAGCCCCTGAACTAAGTCTAGGGAGACCTGTACATCAGGGTACTCAGCTCTTCCAAAGGTATAATAAAAGAAAAATAGAAAGCTGAGACTTTATTTTAAGTTTCAAGACGAAATTACTAATATGTATAAAGATACAGGTTTACATGGTTGAGACATTTATACACACCAGAAGTGAATGACTGTGATAATGAGAGGGATGGATGGGATGGGAGGTGGCGAGTGCTAGTGTAAAAGACTGTACAGATACCGGCAAACTTCTTAAGCACTAAATAAGGGAGTGGGGGAAAGTTTGCGCATCGCGGGACACAAACGTCAACTGATTTACCAACACGCGATCGACACGTCACTCTCCTGCCGCCGCGCACCACCGTCGCGATACAACGATTTACAATTTTTGGATACCATTTTTATGTGTCTTCAAAATAGTCAGTTTCGGCGATTACCTTATCAGCAAAATGAGGAAACGCAAAATTCCTGTTTAGAGCATTCTTTTGAGGTCTGAGAACAGGGATAAGTCGCTGGGGGCCTTATCTGGAGAATACAGTGGGAGCGGGCAATTAGAAGCGCAATTCATGGAATTTTGCCATCGTTTCATTGATTTGTGACACGGTGCATTGTCTTGATCAAACAGCACTTTCTTATTCTTCAAATGGGGCCGTTTTTCCGCGATCTTGTCTTTCAAACGAGATTGAAGAAATACTGAAACAGGAAGCAACAACTTCAAAACTTTTTACGCGTTGACCGTTGTCATTGACTCGTAATTCGATTCCGCGATCTTCAATTTATGTGTCAATTTTTTTTGTTTAATATCGAATTCATTTAACAAAATGTCTCTGATAGATTGTGGTATGCCCTGAAAGTATTTTTTATTAATACCACACCCATAACTATACATTTCAATTTAAATTCATCGACTATTTTGATTTTCACAATTTGTTAATCACAAAAGACTCTTCTTTGTATGTAATTTGAATACCTAAAGATAAAAAATTAAAAAAACAAAACAATTAGTAGCAAACAACCTTTTTAGATATGGCCCTCAGATTTCTGTATCTGTTTCATGATCATTTATTAATTTGATAGGCAAGTAGGTGATCGACTTTTTGGGTCTCAGGCTAGGCGATTTCCTCATGATGTTTTCCTTCACCGTTCGAACAAATTTAAAATGCGCACATTGAAAGAAAGCCCATTGTTGCACAACCGGGGATCGAAACAACGATCTCTGGAATAAGAGTCGCACGATGAAGCCACTAGGCCAACACTGCTCTTAAAAAAAATATTTTTAAGAAAATATAATTTACTTAACATTATAATCAGTTTCCTCTCAAGTTTGACGAATACTCAACACCAACGTTTATAAATACCACACACTATTATTTTTAGAATTTGTGTACAAAAAAACAAATAGGTAATAAAATGATACGTCCAAACAATTTTTAAATTATAATAATTAAAATGTAAGTAAATGTAAAAAAAGGGGGGCCCTCTCCTTTTCCCCCCCCGGAAAAAAAACCCCCCCCGCCTTTTTAAAAAAAAAGTTTTGTCGCCCCCAAAAAAAAAAAAAAAAAAAAAAAAAAAAAAAAAAAGGGGAAAGGAAAAAAAAAAAAAAAAAACGCCCTCCCCCCCAAAAAAAAAAAAAAAAA
>CAJOBZ010000027.1:3525000-3542500 GCA_905332375.1 Pieris macdunnoughi | reverse complement strand
TATGTTACAGCAATCAGTTTGCTTTATATTATATTGTTGGAATACTTTATTTAATAAAACCTAAACATAACAATCAATTAATTTTCTAAACCTTATGTAGGTTAAGAAAAATAATTGAAATTAATAAAAAGAAAATAAAAACAAATTTTATTTGTTTGAAGGATTTTGTTGGTTTAAAAAAGGGGGTAAATGGAAATCACAATTGAATTGATTAAGTTACATTTATTTTTAGCAAATACAATTCTGTCAATTTTAAATGTAACGCCTCAGAGCGAGGTAACGCCTCAGAGAGAGGTAACGCCTCAGAGCGAGGTAACGGACTTTTTTGCCGGCTCCATCGTTTAAGACGTTGTCACGCAAAAACAAATTTAAAAAGTTGGGTCCTGTGGCAGTGTATCTTTAACGCTGGCAGCATTTCTTCGCTGTAATGCGATACTTATTAGTTGAGCGAGGAAAGCACCAGCTCTGGGGTCACCGGCACTACATACTATGCGCCAACTTAAATCTTTAATTAGCGCCTGTGCATTTGATCCCCACGGCCCAGTCTCTACTCCAAAGGGAACAAAATCGAAGTTAGAGGAAAGACTCTTTATTTATTTATTTACACTTCGTCACCTTAAACATAATTATAAAAAAACAGGATACATAAGTTATTGGGCAACGTGCGGCCTTATCGCTAACAAGTGATTACTTCCAGCCAAGTATGGAAAAATAAAAGAAACACCTACTGAGGGTAAACTACAAGAAGTCCATAAAAAATTAACAAAAAATCATAAAATTACATGTAAGACTAGAAATTATTACTTTAATATCAAGACACTAAAATTACATAGCTTAAAAATATATTTTCAAAATTTTCAAGAATAAAGTTTAAAATACTTATTAAACAAAATTGTTATTATCGTGCAAATCAAAACTGTCGTAAAATTTGCCATAAATATTTGCAAATAACCAATAATAATTACAAATTTTATAACCCAATAGCATCGTTAAGATACGGACAAGAACGCAGTAGAAATGCCAAAGGCAAAAAAGAAAATTAAAAACTTTATAGTATATAAGATGTCTAAAGATACCTTGATCTGTATTATCTATAGTAATAAACCGAGGTTGTATTTCGGTCACATAAAACTGTAATCTACTACGCATGTTTCCTAAATAAATAACATCGGAGTAGGTTTTCTAGAGAACGTTGAGTGTCACCGTAACGTCAAATAGTGGTGCTGTCATTTGCATGACGGCCAACATTAGTTCAACGTTTTTCGCGTGTAGCGGTTCCCATATTTAATTAATAACATGAGTGGAAACGTGACTTGGACGAGCGAAAATGATGTTTTTTTTGCATTATGTTAAAAAGTAAAGACGGCCGTTATTAACAACCGTAAAATGACGGCCGTTAGTTAACGGCACCGATTTTCTAGGAAACCTAAGCTTAAGAAAGGCATAGACCAAAGACATACTTCTTGCTTTGTCCACTTCATAACATAATACACGATTATAGGTGCTTATGACTTTTTAAAATCGGGCCGAATCGAATACGTAAAATCAGGTAGCTATTGTTCTAGATAAAATAATAAATAATTATATATTTCTTGCGAGAGGTGGAAAAGCAGAATATGACGCTATGGAAATGTGGTGCTGGAGGAGAATGTTTGGGGTTCGTGGTCAGAGTTTCGTACAAACGTCTCGATACTTCAAGAACTCGGTATTAAGCAGCGTCTGCTCAACAGTACTCGGCGTGGTGATCTATCCATAGAACGCCTTGTCGTCCAAGGGAAGGTGGAAGGCGTTAAACCGTGCGGGAGGATAGCTACGCGTTGGACTGACCAGATTAAGTCTGCCGTAGGAGGTTCACTCAATGATTGCAGCAGGATGACCTCTAATAGGCAACGATGGCGAAACGTCATGAAGGGCATCACATCTGCCCCTTCTAATATTACTACTACATAGCGATCACAACCTCTCCGCTCTGTCAAGAGAGACAGATTTCTGTATAGAAAAAACTTTAAGAATTACATATTCATTTCATGATATGCCCAGCGACGACTTTGCTAAACCTGCCAGATCCATCCTATCAGTTCAGTTTATTAAGTTCATCTACAATAGTACTTTCATGTTGCTGAATCTCTTCTGCATATGAAATAGAACAGTCATATTACTTACGAAGTTTTTCCCGCGAAGTTATGGAATTTTATACTGAAACATATTACTTCACCGGTGTCTGGCTCCTATATAAAGAGGATTAAATTTTTATATCTAAACGGCAAATCTTACATATGACAATTATGTCTGCAGTATGACTACGTATTTATTTTTACTGTTGCATTAACAAAGCATATTCAAAAACAGTTTTCAAGACAAAACGGTAAAACTGGTAACAGGGAGTGTGTGGCACGAGCAAAAAGCAGTTGGCGGACGTCGCGGCTCCTCTGAAAGGCTCATTAAGTCATGTTATTATTCAGCCGGGGACGCCATCTTGTTTTAAGTCCAATTTACAGGTTGTATGTGACAGATGAGCGAAACGCGCATGCGCTGACGTTCGCATGTCATTATGCTCTTTTGTAAAGCTTGAGTACGTCGTACAATATAGTATGGTATGCTTTTTTTAATATTAAATAGTGGAACAAATTAAGAACAGGCGCCAACAAAATACCAGTGATTTATATAAATGAAATAGAGCAAAACTTAAAAGGTCACTTTGTTAAACTGGAAAAAGTTTCCCTCCATAATTATGTCCAAGTTAACATACAAACCGCTTTAAAACCGCATATATAAAAACAACACAGCGTCTATATAGTTTATTATGTAACTTGACGTTGCTTTTCAGAAGTCATAGTAGTGAGAGTCTCGCCTTTACACTATTTACAATAAATTTTTGCGCTGAGGTCCGTTTTTATATAAAGCATGAAAACTTGAGAAAAAAGTACGCCAACATGTAACTGGTTTAAATTCTGATAATTAGCATACATTGTATTTGTACACATAATTTTAATACATTATGATTAAACTTTTAAAATAATTAGGAAACTCATGATTAATTGGGTTAAAAAAGGCGACTTGAAATATCTACGAAATCCTTACCACAAGCCGTCGGCCATGCAAGCTACATGTCGCAAGAAGAACGTAATTATTAATTCTCAGACGGGCACATAAACATTTAATATTAGATTAACTTACACTAAACATTACTTCATACTTTCATAGTATTTCTTTCAATTTCTTAGGTTCCATTTCTAAGCATTTATAATTAAATGATTAGTTAAATGTCTTATTTGTGTGCTTGAAATTAATCGAATAATAAATTTAATATTAAAGTAACGTTCACTAGAGTAAATTATATTTCCATAAATTAATGTCTTTTTGCAAATGTTCCAAGTTATAATAGACACTAAGTTTAAGATTCAGACACTACGACATCCGTAAGTCGAAAATGCATACGTTTTAGCCAAACAGTAGTCACATTAACCGAGCTGTATAACAGTGCCTCCATTATAACCATTGGTCCATTTTAATGAGTAATGGGCGTTAATTTGTGTGCAATGCGAGCGAGCTGTCATCTATTTAAGGCAACATTTTGTACAATCGTACTTTTGCGTTCTTAGCGTCCACCAATTACTGCAATGGCATGTCGAACAATGAATAACAAGACCTCCGTATACGTTCATGTCAATTTAATGAGGGATGTTTGGGATTTCGTAGTGTCAATTGGTATTCCATTCGATTGAATCGAGTCCTTTTTTAAGGCACAGTAGCTGTTTTATTTAAGACGTATACATTTTGTTAAGTTTCTGTAGGTTTGAACTGGACCTCAGATTTCTGTAAATGTTTCGTGATCGTTTGTATTTTCTACTAGACAAGACACGCTTGACGATGTTTCCCTTGACCAAGTGTTAAACGCGCACATATATAGAAAATCCTTTCGAGCACAGCCGGGGTTCGAACCTACGATCTCGGGGTAGAAAGTCGCACGCTGAAGGAACTAGGCTAACACTGTAAGTGCAACAATTATATTAATTCAAAATTAAATGCGCGTCTATTTTCTTAAATGAGTTATCTGTTGATTGAAGCCTTAAACCCCGAAACTTGACATGGATCAGACAAATATCTGCAAGTTTCTTTGGGCATTGAACCTCAAAATCGTTACACATAGAAGTTAACCTCTAAGTTTCGGAGTCAAGTTATATATTCCCGCATTATATTGTTAATACCCATCACCATACAAATTAAATAAACTTTCTCCATCCGCAATCCCAACAGTAAATTCAAGTGTAAATAAAACAAGTTCGGTACTGTTATTTACTATACCATTATTAAACCTTTTTGTGATCTAATTCTAAAAATAGAACAAACTACACATTCAACGAATCTCCTTCGATGTTCAACGGTAGCCAATTACATTACTTTATCTCATTTCAATGTTGTATACAAAAAAGAAGCCGATAGCTTTGTAAAGTGCCGCACTTAGCACAGTAGATTTAATATATTAGCATTAATAGGACGGGGAATTATTTTTAAACCCATTATATGAAGTTATCGTTTTCAACTGTTTATTGGCGTTAATTACATTTATTTTGCAACGTTCCCTTTGTTTTATGAAATACCTCATCTGCAAGTATATAAATGTACATATAGTAGGATATTTTTTTATAAAATATCAAAATATTACGGGAACGTCGTATTAATAAAGGTTGTTAATGTTGATTCTGTTAGGGAAAGATTCAGCTTTCAACTGTCAGTAAATAATGAAAAATGTCGCATAGACAATGACAGAATTAATAAACTATAGAGAAATAATGGCGCATTTTAAAATTTCGTTTGTAAATACGTCGCTTTATTAAATATGTTTGTGTAATCAGCACTTCAGCCGCCCCTCATTAAGCTTCAATTCCTTAATCTTTTAATTGAAATGTTAACTTCACCGAGATAACTTGACTTGTGTCGGATTAAGCGCCATTTTATTCGATAATAGTCGCCCTTATATTTATTTTGGGTTTGAAGCCGACTTAAATTCCGTCAAGCTTATAGAGTGTTTTAAGATTGCATTAAGTTTATCTTTCCTGATAACCAAGTAATTGGTACAACTTTAAGTAACGCTGTATTTTAAATATGTAATTTATTCGCGAAAGTTATGCTTTACTGATGAGTGTTTAGATTTAGGTTATTTATTAGATACAGGAAGTAAGACTTATACCTGCTTATTCATGAACATTGATTATTTTGTAATTTAAGATTATAAATGTAAGAAACATTACAAATGAATTAACTTGTCAAAACATTAGTTACTTAATTGAGACATAAACCTTAATGAACAAGACTTATTATTTTACGACATGGTATTTATTGGAATTAAATTTGTTATTTTATAGTTAATAAATAAAAATTATTTACGCAATAGACAAGCGATATAGCCCACCAAAAAAATTACTAACAATAATGTTTTGTATGACCGGTAAATAAGTTTATTTTTTTATATACTGGCTGCTTTAAAATAGTTGACATTTTCAGTTATTTCTGTCTCTCTAACATTTTTGGCTATATTCTACTGGAAAACACGGCCAGGCCAAAAAATTATAAAAAAAAAAACTGGAAAACACAGAGTAAAGAGCACACTAGAATAAAAATAACTTATTGCCGACAGAACATAAATAAAATAAGACCACTATACATCAGCATAGGTCAGTTTTGTAATTAATGATAGATCTGAATGCCAATCATGAGTACGTAATTACTAAGTTATTAAGATGAGTAATTAATCAGTGTCTAAGATAATCAACGCTCAATGAGAATTTTAGTGTCTGAATTTACAAAATATAATTTAATTATGTCATTGCCTCACGGAATATACGTTAATTTAAATGTACTTAACTTTTATGTGTAATATCGTTTTAACGATACTTAACCATGGTTTTTAGTGATCGCTTACTACGACGAAGGGAGAAGGAAAGGAGGAATACTGTTAATAGCAGTATGATCGGCCATTTATTTGTATTCTGTTACTTTATATTTTTATTTTGTGATGTATATAAAGTGTTATTAAAATTACTACGATAATGTAGGATTTTCTTGTTGCGTAAAAACATTCTTGTCAAATAGTTAATATGTTTCTGTTTCTTTGAAAATGTCTGTACTCATTTTTAGAAATGCCCGTATTTCAACACCATGAATTTAAATAAAAAATTTTCTATTTTAATTTAATTTCTGATTTTTGTATATTTGTAGACTATAAGGTCTTCTCTTAACAAGTATATATCTATCTCTGCGTCATAGAACTATCTTAATCAAATTTTTCTATCCATAGATATTGGTTTATTACAAAAAGAGTAAAATGGTCCACAGAGGTGACTGACAAAACCTTTAGTTATTTCAATTTGTAGTTTATGAATCGAAATAACTACAAATGTAATTTAGCTGAATTAGTTGGCAATCAACTTTAATAACAAACGAGATTTAAATATATAAATAATAGGCCGTTACTCATTTTTCCATTTCCATTGTTTACGGGTGAAGCTACGGGTGAGCGGTGTTTGGCGTGTCCGATACCTTCCGGTTGCTCCATTGTTCTGCTGCTAATTGAATCGATCCCACTGATAGATTGTGTTAAGGCAATGCAGTTAAATGCGCCTAATCTACGGTATTTTTAAACCCAGAAAGACCGTTTTATGAATATATAGCTGAGCGAGTGGCTAGCACCATATAATAATAATTTAATAAGTTTTAAGGCTAGGCTAAGTTAGAGAGAACGAGAATGTAAGTGCTCCTATTTCACGATGCCTCCTGCTGATAGAGGACAAATCTTTGTTTTTAATTTATTTACTATTATTTATTACTTAAATGTCATGTGGAATATGGTAGTGAATGGTTGCAGCTCCTTACAAAGGTTGTGTAAAACAAAAACTTGGCGATTAAAAAGAATGGCAGAGAGTTTATTGCCAGTTCTTCTCTTCCGTTCTACGCCCTTGATTTGAGAACTGGCAGTTTATGTAAAATTAGAAGCATTTAATGTATTTTTTTTGACGTTCACAAGTGTACATTGTGTTACCTACCTGTGAAATAAACCGTCATTAGTAACAAAACACAAATTCATAATAATTACACAGTACACTAAAGCTGCATTTCGTTATATGTTGAAGACGAATCTGTTATTTTAAATTGGTATAAGTAAATTCAAAATCATTTACTCATTTACGTAACAAATAGTACACTTATGAACGTCAGGGAACAGCTAGTAACATTTAGAAATGTAAACCGAATATAGATGATCTCGATTTTACAATTATTTGAGGGTAAATTTATAAATCCGACGTGTGGCATGGCATAGACAATCATAATTTTGGAATGACAGTCAAAAATAAGAAATAATTGTTCCTTTCAACGTGTATACAGTATTTTTGATACAGTATTATTTTAAAAAAACCTTTATGAAAATTATGAAAACAAAATAGGTCGAAAGAGGTCTTTATAGTTTGATATCTGCACGTATTTTAATTTGCATAATAATTAATTTGCGTATTAACATAGAATTTCAACGTGTTTATACATATTCGTATTTAAATTCCATTGAGCTAAAGTTGAAATAAATAATAATGAAATAAAGTTCTCGCAGTATTTTTACAATGTATATTGATAAGAGAGATAGATCAGAATTTAAGATTTTACTGAAGTTGAATAATTGTTTTATTTATATTAAAGTTGAAATACATTTTTACTATTTTACAAAACACAATATTTATCTGTAAGACATTTTTATCAACTCTATTCTTTATAACAAGCATGTTAAAGGCAACATCTTGTATGCCAGTATATATACATACTTCAAGTAAAAAAAAAGTCAAGTAAAAAGTATTTAATAGTTTTTTAAAACAATATCAGTATTTTTACGGCTAGCTATTTTATCCCATAGTGTAACTAAGCATCTGCGAACACGAACAAATCACGTACTCCGCGGTATTGTGAAGGATATGTGAGTAATGATGTGTAATTAAAATATTGCATTCCAATGCTGTATTACTAAAAAAATTTAGGGAAATATTACCGCTGGCAGCATTTTTCTGTACGATGCAGTCATGCTGCGGAAGAAAATATATATAAAGCAGGGTCCACACTATGCCGCGGTAGGCCGGGCGGGTTGACCCGGGTGGGCTAAGCCGGGCGGGTACGTTCGGGCCGGCACGACGTCCACACTGAAAATGAAGCCAACCGGGCTATTTCTACCTACATTATTTAGTTTCAACACCAAGACTGGTGATTTAGTTGAAGAGTACTTAAAATGAACAATAAAAAACCCTACTTAAACAAACTGAATCGAAAATAAAATAATTCGTCTACTTCGGTCGAAGGTTTAATTGTAACTGAAGCCGCTCGGGGCGCTCGGCACGTCCCCATTCTATATTTTTGTTCGGCTCGGCTCGGCTTCCTTTGATCTGTACCTGCTTTATGCGGGTTGGGATCGGCACGGCCCGGGCCGGCATTTTCTAACCCGGCAAAGCCGCCTGGGGCGTCTACATCAACGCGGCTTAGGCCGCCCGGGTCAGCCCGCCCGGCCTACCCCGGCATAGTGTGGACCCTGCTTAATGATTACATGGATATTGTGCGCTTGTGCACTTATACTAGTCGGTCCTCCACGGTACAAAGTCCAGAAATATGTTTATTGTTTTCCGCCTGGTTTTTCCGCGGCTGCTATAACCACAATACTCATTCTTTCATATATTTTATTTAATTTGATGCTTTAAAACTTAACATATCAGTGAAAAGGCGAACATCATAAAATCCTTTTTACTTTTATAGGTTTCCAGTTCATTTAACTAAATTTACTATTATCCTTATTTACTTATACACAATTATTTACTTTATTTAATTATTTATTATTTCTTAAGCCGATGGCAAGCGGATTGGATGTCTTTGATCGCTTGGAGGATGGGACGGGCTTTGGTATAGGGTGCTACTTGTGTGGACACGTTAGCCCCGTTTCACCTGGACAAGCACAAAAGCTGGTGCGACCAGTACCGGTGACCCCAGAGCTGGTGCACTGTATAGCGAATACTTATTCGCTATACAGTGTGGAAACGCTGCTAGCATTACCTACTGCCACAGGGACCAAACTTTAAAATTTGTTTTAATTTTCAATTTATCAATTTTTAATTATTATTATCACATTATTGGTTAAGAATATTGTAAATTATTGAACGGTGTAATATTACTTTAAATACATCGCACGGGAATACTCTGTCTGCAGCATGTGCTGGATTTAAATTTGGGTAAGAAACCAGAAATACATAGTATGTAAGGCTAATAGTGTCTCGTTAGCACTAGATTTTGCTCCTTTATACTTGTTATTCATAATACTGTTACACAAGTTTGATCACAGTTAGATAATAAGATGTGTGCCTGCAATATATTTCTGGCTATCCGTTACATAATAAATAACCTATAAAAAGACTGTTTACTTTTATGTCATTTATTTATTCAAATATTGTGAATTCTAAGTATTTCTAATGAAGAATTGTGAAAATTAGCTTGCATAACACAATATTATATAACCAAGGATTCTGAACTTATAATACGTATACTATGAGTTAGAAAATATAACGTATTTACGTATAATACTTTACGTTAAAAAGTTTAATACTACAGTTCTGCAGAAGAACCTGGGAAGTTGGGATTTAAAACAAAAGACGCAAATCGAAACATGGCGTTCGATTGTGATTGGACAAATAAACGCAATAAAATGACGTTTCAGTCGCGTGTCAATGCGTAAACTAGAGATGCTGTCGACCAATCACAAGTGTACGGAACGCGCAATCATTAATGGTCAGAATTTTAAACAAAAGACGCAAGGTGAAGCATTGTGTTGGATTGAGATTGGACAAATGAACGCTACAAGATGACGTTTTATGTCGCGTGTCAATGCGTGAGCTAGAGTTGCCGTTGATCAATCATAATTTGCATGCACAACCGTATCGTCTTTCGTTTTACATTCATTCCCCGGACATCTTTATTAACACGACGCGATTACGCGTTCTTAATTTAAAAAGTATACCTACTGCCTTGCGATTCTGTAACTCGAGTGATTTGAGCGCGACCGCCGCTGCGAAAACCGAGTTACAGAATCGCAAGGCTGTACTTTGAAATACTTAGATAACTGCAATGGATTCCGACGTGCAAGCAAGTTAAAAACGAAGACAGGTAGAACCATAATTAGTCCCTCATAAAACGAGGCGATAAAACCGCTCTAAAGAACTTTCATTGAGTTATGAGGGACTGCGAACGTTATGGGTTTTGAGTTGAGGCAAATTTATTGTATTCTATTTGTTTCTTTGTTATTCCCGTTATTACGTTTGCCTCAACCGCAATAAACTCAACAATGCTGAACGAGTAAAACCACAAGACGTAAAGTCTAGAATTTTAAATAGTCGCTTCAAACATTTTTTCACTTTAGGTACTTCAATTTTTACTAAACAATATTTTATATAAATTACTATATATACACCATAATTGTGAGCATACTACTGAGTGTTAGCCTACTTGCAGAAACTTGGTTTATTAAAGAGAAAGATGGTTTACATCGACTAAGATGAAAATTACTACTAAGAAAGAAATATAAAAAAGATGTGTCCGTGCCAAGTCTTGACAGCCTGCTACTATACTATAAAAATGAAAGCCTTGGCTAACTTGACTTAAAGTACTTTGTTCCCCATGTGGGACAGAGGGCATCCAGCGTAGAGCAACAGCCTGATCGGTCTTGGGCAGCTCTTACGTCTACACTCCACGCCCTTCAAGCCTCTTTCGCCTCTGCAATGATGCTTCGTTGCCAGGTCTGTTTTGGATATACCACTCGAGAGCTTGCTTGACTATGTGACATCCCTCGAAACTGGCTTACCCACTTCCATTTCCGGTATTTTATCGTTAACTATAAAATGGCTATGGTGAAGGAATTTTGTGCTGGCCTCTAAAATTATGAACTGAAGTTTGATTATTACGGACGTAGATTTTTGTTTTTGAACAAAAAAGAATTATTGTTTTTGGATTTGGAACAAAAAAGAATTATTGTTTTTGGATACCGTTACATTATCTGTAAATAATAAAATAAATGTTGCTTGAATATAAACTGTGAATCAGGCTTCGGACCACCTCAGAGACTTCTGTCATTCGGAAGATTTACAGCGACGTGTCAATGTGTCTTTGTCAGGAAGTCGAGTGCCCACTCACTTCACCAATGCGAGTAAAAAATCCTATCGAATCATTCACTGAGCTAATTCGTAAGAATTAAAAATAAAATAAGACAATTGATTTTGAATTATAAGATATTTGGTATAGGTTCTATAATAGTGATTATTATCATTTTAATTGTATTAAAATCCAATCCTAAAGCACTGTGCTTATTACCGTACAATGTTTTTTCTTCATGTAATAAAACAGTAAACTTTGTAACCATTACGGTACTTCTTTAGTGCGTTTAATTAGCGTTTATGATTTAGGGTCGATTCGACCAAACTTCAATTTATACACGAGTAACTATACCAAGAATAATCTATTCCATGATTTT
This sequence comes from Pieris macdunnoughi, assembly GCA_905332375.1. Classification (NCBI taxonomy): domain Eukaryota; kingdom Metazoa; phylum Arthropoda; class Insecta; order Lepidoptera; family Pieridae; genus Pieris; species Pieris macdunnoughi. The sequence continues at coordinate 3,530,958 of CAJOBZ010000027.1, read as the reverse complement.
AATCTCGAGTAAATCCATAGTCGTTTGTCCACGTAATCGATAGTATAATTGCGCTAGGAATAACGATACGCGAATAGCAAGAGAATGGTGAACGAAAATAAAACTCGGCAAATAAATGTTGTTCTACAACGGGACAGTGTAAGAGCATACATCATGTCAACTCGATTTTGCCGTATTATAGAGTGAAAAAGTAGCTTTTAACAGGTGTCAAACGACAACGAAACGTTTTTATTTCTTGTTTGTTTGAGGCTTTCGTCTAAAAAGGAACCTCTGTTGAGCCTAGTTGAATTTCATTCTAATATTATAGAAAATAAAAAATCTAAAAATAAATAAATAAATAATAAATTGTTTAAACGTTTCATTATACAATGCCAGACTATTAATTTAGTGCGTTGCGTTGACTTGAAATTAAAACACAGAATACATATTTGTGAAATGACAGAAATCAGCTGATTGGACTGACTGACGCCATTAAATTATTCTAGGAATAGCTGTTATTCCGTGCGAAACGGCGGTATAGTAGCTATTCCCGAATAAGCCCACTATTCTTAGAATTTGTAGTTGGTAAAACGTAAAATTGATTTACTCTCGATTAACTGACGATTTATTCTAAGATTAAGATTTACTCTTGTTTGGTCGAATCGGCCCTTAATATATTATTAAATATTAAACGCATATTATATAATATATTCTGCTGAGTGTTTTGTTTAGATATGACAAGACATATTGACAGTAAAATCTGGCTTTTTGTGGGTAATAATTGTGTTTATAGAAAAATAATAAAGATGAAATTTTCCCGAATTGCATAAGTAAATCTGTAATGTTCTGCAGTCTGATAAGACCAATGCTACCAATCGCTATGGAGACTGGCCGTGAATGTAAGGTTGGCAAATGCGTACGCAGAGACAGTTGTCCTCTGTAGTTTATAACACAATGAAATTGTTTTTGTTGTAAACGCATAGTTTTGATTTTATTTTGATTAATTAATTAATGAAAATAAAAAAAATAATTATTAAATATTCTATTAATTTAAACTAGTTCTTTAAATTAATAAATAATCTCCCAAACAAGTTTTGAAAGTTCCAGTACACACCCAATAATGTGACTATTAATGTTTGGTATTTGTGGTCATTGCTTGAGTCTATATTTTCATATAATTTAAACATTTATAATAAAAATTGGTCTCGCAATTCTCAGTATTCATAAACGTAATATTCAAGGAAGGTAACTGTATCGAGCATATTGCAGTTGGTGCAAAAAGGCGACCGTTGTCCGCCTCTCGGTCATTAAAATCACATCAGTGGCTGATAAATTATTTTATTAAATGTCGATTCACACCTTTGCTCCGAGAGCCATGTCTAATCGAACAAATTTTCGACTAAACATCAATACTTATATAATAATACTAGCTGACTCGGCAAAAGTCGTTTTGCCATGTACCTGATATTATTTCTAGGAAAAAATTTTTTAGTTCAATAAAAAATAACTATCTACTATAATAAAAATAGGGGTTGATCGTAGAAGGGGGACAATTAAGGGTTGTATGTGGTATCATAAAAAAATAAAAAGTTTTATCTAAAAAATTAAAATTTTGGGGGATGAAAAATAGATGATGTCCAATTCTCAGACTTACTAAATATGCATAAAAAATCTCATAAGAATCAGTCCAGCCCTTTCGGAGGAGTATGGGACGAACATGGTGACACGAGAATTTTATATATTAGATGTTAAAAATATACTGTACTCGTAACTATGCCCCAACTTTTATTCATAATTTTTGGCTGGAGGCTGATATGATGGTAAGTGACACCCACCGCCCATAGACACTCACATTGCCAGAAGGCTCGCAAGTGCGTTGCCGGCCTTTTAAGAATTGGTGCGCTCTTTTCTTGAAGGACCCTAAATCGAATTGGTTCGGAAATACTTCAGTGGGCAGCTGGTTCCCCATAGTGGTGGTTCTCGCCAAATCTATCTTAAGAAACGCTCAATTATAGTCGAGGCGATACGTAGGTATTTTGTATTCTGCATTGATATAAATACAATGCATATAGCATGCATAACATAAACAGTTCGTCCAAGAGTTTATTCAATTTCAATTCAAACATGTTTTCCAATATGTTTAACGCGTTCAAACAATCGTTTTACTAATGTTAATTGTTTACTTACATTGGAATTAGAGAGACCTAAACATTTTTCAAAGCTAAAAAAGATTCTTAAGTATCGCATTTAACAATGGAAACAACGAATCATATATTATCTAGTTCATGTAAAGTATAATTTAATTACAGCCACACGATTGATCGCCTACCCGTGACAGTGTATTGTTAAGGAAATTAATCATAGGATAAGATAATTCATATGAAAATTAATCATAATATGAAGATTGCTATCTGACAAAAAGCGCAAAAAGCGCTATTACTAACCAATTACATGCTCATTAAGTTTATTCACTGCTCTTAGTAGAACGGATATATTATTTAACGCAAGTGTAAAATTATTAAAAAATTCCGAATCTTAAATTATTATGTAGAATTCCGATTATGAAATTATTCTGCGTTAAGATACTTGATAAAGGCTTAGACTTGAACCAGAATTTGACTAAATACTGTTAATAGGCTTATAATCTGGGAGCTTAATTAAGATGTATGAAAATTTTTCGACACGAACTGTAATTTTCACACAAATTTAGTTGCCGACGTTCTACATACACTAATGTTAATATCTTGACTAAGCCCCTTGTTTATAAATGTAGGGAAGTTATTAGCGGTGAATTTAGGTATTTGCGGCCGAAGATTTTTTTTAATATTTTTTTTTACTTTTCACCTCACCAGAAATCTGAGTAACAAACCTGAAAGGTTGTAGCGACTCTGTTGTTTTTGACATTTGTTTTAGTTATAAAACCGCAAAAACAGATCAATAAACAGTATTACAAAGAAACATTTAATTATATAATTACTAAGACTGTATTACTTAAAATCCATTTCATTAAAATTAAGCTTCCAACTAACAAAAGTAGTAATTTCAATAAGTCATAAATCGTAACTCAATGTTTTATCGATTGCAGCTTTTATCGAACGACAATCAATTAAAGCTCAGCAATTCGATTATTGATTTCGTAATTAAAGCGCATTGGTGGGTGTGACTTGCGTGCTTTCAGACTTCTCTTTTTACTCATAAAGTATTGTACGACATAATTGTACTTTTGCCGTTTAAATTATAGTTTAAATAAAACACAACTGGTGGCGCCTTTGCGTTTTGTTGCGAGCTTCGTAGGTCTATTTATGTTTGTGTGATAGTTTTTTTATAGGGAAGGTCCGATCTCCGTAGGTAGATTTACGACATTTTTCGTCACCAAGTTTTAGGTAAATGCGATATAAAAAAAATATTTTTGCGGCGGGACTCGAACCACGAGTACCTCTGGTACTTCGTGGTTCGAGTCCAAGTTCCAAGCGTTAGTAAGCTATCGTTAAATTGTGTTTGACACATTTAATTTTAACTGTTGAATATCTACTCGTTACTAGCTTTCAGGGTGTAATGACTCTAAACCCAGTATATTTTATCGTCTTCGTATGGGCAATAAATTTAATAGAAGCAATTGCAAGTAATTGCAATTAACGCATAAATTACAAAATTGCGGACACAGCGGAAAAATATTATTATTAACATGTACTTTCAATGAGTATTAAGCTCTGCCCAGTTCCCAAATCAAGGGCGTAGAACTGAGGACGCAACGCAAGTAAGAAAATGCGAACATTAACACAATGCTTATAATAAAAGTAGCAAAACGTAGTAATTGCGACTCGAATTTGCATAAAGTAGGCTTTAGAGGTGTTGCTTTATTTATAGTCTACTAAAATCTCTCAAAATCCTTGAGACTTCATACAAACAAAAGCAGTGTAATGTCGACATACAATTTTCTTAATAAATATATCTTTATCCTTTATAAATCTTTCGACCCAACCGAGGTGCGTTAAAAAGGATTATTATACATAATAATTTTACGCTACGACCGCGATTTACACAATAGTATCATAAAAATATGTATCTCTGTTGTATACAGTCTGACAGTTCACATGAATAGTGGTAATTAAGGACCGGGAACACAATGACAGCGATCATAATGTAATTTTTCTTTGGCTGGCTTTATGCTAAAAAGGAGGGTTCAGTGGTAAAGTTTTGAGGTTTTGACATAGTAATAATATAGATTTTGGTTAAGTCATACTTATTTATTAGTAATCAACAATCAAATATATAGTATTTACAATTTTCTTAAAAAATCTAAAATTGAAACCACTCGTATTTAAAAGTTTGGTCCCTGTGGCAGTGTGCCTTTAACGCTGGCAGTATTTCATCGCTGTATTTCGATACTTATTCGTTGTGCTAGGAAAGCACCACTTTGTGCCTTTTGGTTAATTTAATATTCAGGACTGATAATTGTTAATACACTTGTTACAGTCAAAACATTTTAAGCATGCCTGTTGCGAGCCCAATTTATGATTGTAACTTTTTCTTTCAGACCTCAATCATTACTTATTTGTTTTAGAACGCTGTCTTTTTTGACACATTTTCATATAGTAACCACTATGAGCAAACGCAAGCCTATGAGAAAAAATAATGATAACAAAAGAAATACACAAATCTAAAGCCCAGACGTACAAGGTTGGTTTTTCAGTTTATTTGTTACTTTAATGTTGGTAAGCCTTGATGCACCTCTAACAATACGTTTATTAGTTTAGTCGACTAATGATCGATGAAGATATTTATGTTATCACTGGGTGTATAATTGTTTTTAATATCTTACAAAAGTACTTACATAAATACATAACCGGAACGATTTGTGTTTGGTAATTAAGTTAATTGTTCCCGTTAGCTAATTAGCTAATTAAAAATATAAAACGAAAAATTAAGCGTAAAAGAGATCGCTCGAAAGCGATAAGGCCGCCAGTTGCCCTCCTTTTCTTTAATTATATCAATTGTATTATATTTCTGTATGCAACGAAGTGTTAATTAATAAATAATCATTGTCCAATGACTGCCATTTATTGTAAAATTTTGATTAACTTTTTACTATAAAGCTATTAAAACTAAGACTTTAAAGATCGCTACTAATCTCGATACACACTTAGCCTTTATCGCAAAAACTGGCTCCTTAATCATATCCGCCTTAATCGATTTTCGAAAACTTATTTTTCACCGCTCTTATTTTACGGTCAAGGGTAAATTGTCCATAATTTAGCGATTCCAAAATGATGATGCGAATATAATGCCACCTTTGACGCAAACGTTTTCGAAGGATTAGGAACGGTGATTTGCGATAATTTTCGGTATCTAAATAATATGTATGTATAGATAGAATAATGTGCCAGAGAGCCATCGAAAGAAGCATGCTGAAAATAAGAAAATTAGACAAGCAAAGAAACACAGTCTACAACTGGACAAGAGTCGCAAAGGATAGAGAACAGTGAAAAGAGTTAGAGGAGGCATTTGCCAAGAGGCACACCGAACTCCAAGATTATTGTAGTGAAAATATATTAAAGATCACAGAGTTTCAGAATATAAAGACTATATTATATAATGTATTTATCAATGTATAATATACAAAACATACGTGGCAAGCATATCTTCTAATTTCGTGTTGTCATATTTGATGCATACGTTTAATCAATCATCTAAATAGATACCTAACGTTTAAAAAGAGAATTTTGAAAAACCTTGTGAACTGGTGAAGATTAATTTTGTTTAAGGAAAGTATGAGTCTTCTGTTACTCCAACCACAACTTCATCGTGACTTCTAGACTAATATTCATAAGATTTGTGGCGCGGCATATAAATATAACATTAAATAAATTACAGACAAGGATATAGTTGACAAAAACCCTCCAAATGACACAAGCAACAACTACAACTGAGTGATTTGCATAACAAAAGCATTATATGTGATATATTAAATGCAAGACA
>CAJOBZ010000027.1:3327500-3520000 GCA_905332375.1 Pieris macdunnoughi | reverse complement strand
AACCACTAAGCCACAGGAGGCACTTCAATGAGTTGAAATTATTCTCATTGTTATAAATTATTTATTTTGTTTGAAATACTTGTCATAGTGCTGCTCCTTAATACTTAAGATAACTTCGTTATCTGCTTTTAATATAATGATAATATGATAAAACTAAATCAATAACGTTAATTACATCATACAGATTTTTCCTTATAGATATTAATATTAACATACTAAAATGTGTGTATATAAGTATTTACAAAATAGCCGAATAAAATATTGATGGAATTTGAAATGATCTTATTATTATTTTTTTTTTTAAGAAGATATCTCCTACGGCTAGTCAATTGATTTTTTTTAAAGTATTTAAATACATTATTTTAATTTGTAAAAATAATCATCACAATGATGTGAAATTTAGTTAATCTTAGCTAATTTAATTCTATGTAAATTTCCGAACCGTCCGTTTCCGTCCGGCAACGCACTTGCGAGCCTTCTGGCAATGTGAGAATCACTGCGGTATCACTTAACATCAGGTTAGCCTCTTGCCCGTTTGCCTCCTATTACATAAAAAAAACATCTTGTTCGAGTACAACCAAATCGTGAGTCTATAAAATAATAACAATCACACATCGTTATATTCTATTCGCGTACATCTCAGTAGTTCGACAATGCTATATTCGGCAAAACAATTTAACTCAATTGTATTAAATGACGTCTTATCTATTTTGATATTCCGTGCAGCCATCTTTAATTTACGATCGCTAGTCGTCAGTTTAAATTCATACCGATAAGGTGTCTGAGTGCGTAAAATCAGAAACAATGACGGAAATAAATAGTGTAAAAAATGAAATTAAATCCTCGGCGTTGGAGCTAATTGGAAATACCCCGCTTCTCGCGTTAGACCGTCTACATCCGGGACCAGGTCGTATATTAGTGAAGTGTGAATTTATGAACCCGGGTGGTTCTATAAAATGCCGCTCATCATTACACATGGTTGAAAAGGCCCGAGAACGAGGTGACCTTAAGCCCGGCGGAGAAGTCGTTGAAGTCACTTCCGGAAACCAAGGATGCGGACTCGCCGTTGTTTGCTCGATTTTGGGTCATCCACTTACCGTTACTATGTCTAAAGGAAATTCCATCCAACGCGCGATTCACATGGAAGCCCTTGGCGCGAAATGCATCAGGTATCCCCTAGTCGTAGGAACTTACGGAAATGTCACATTCGCAGATGTTGAACCCGCTTTGGAAGGGGCGATGAAAATGTCAGAAGAAACTGGTACATTTTTCATCCAACAAATGGCGAATCCAGATAACATTGACGCACATTACAAGACTACAGGTCCCGAAATATGGCGGCAATCGGGACACCGGGTTGATGCTTTTGTCACTACGGTTGGTACATCTGGAACGTTCACTGGCGTTTCTACCTATTTGAAAGAACAAAACCCGGATATTCAATGCTTCGTTGTTGAACCAGAAGGTTCACAACCGCTAATAGGATGCCCGATAACGAAGCCACTTCACATGCTCCAAGGTGCGAGCTATGGAGTTGTTCCCGATTTATTCAAGTCGGATCTGATGGAAGATAGTATTAGTGTTACTGATGAAGAGGCAGTGCATTATAAGGATCTGATTGGAACAAAGGAAGGATTGTTTGTTGGTTATACAAGTGGTGCAAACGTTGCAGCGGCCGTGAAGTTGTTAAACTCGGGAAAAGTACCCAAAGATGCATGGATCGTTACTATACTATGTGACACTGGATTGAAATATACTCCTGTACCCGAAAACTTGATAAAATAGAAGATAATATTAATACAATACCTCTCTATCAACAAGTTTAATCAGTATTTATTTGCTGTTGCACATAACAATAATATAATCGACTTGTTTAATTGGAGGTACAAATACAACGCAGCCGGTTGCTATCAATAATAAAAGTATAATTAATCAGTGGCTGTTAAAGTTCGTCGTTATACCTTAAAAGGATTAATGTCGCCGATTGGAGAAGTCCTGGAGTTGACGCGTGGGCGTAGCGTCCTTCGGGTGACCGATGAATTTAAATAACTTGTTTCGGCTACCACTTTTGACATAGCCCTTATTTTGAAAACGTTTCCGTTTCTTTTCTTCTCATATCACATTTCTAGCTGTCTCGTTCTATTATAATTCTGTTAGGTGCTTGCAAAGTGGTGTTGTCGTGATAAAAACTTGCGGCATCGCAAGCGCAGGTAGCACGTTTTTTGTTCGGTTTCTTTCGTTTAATTTGTGTTTATGTTGTTTTGTGCTGGCCCGTGCCAGACGTATGCAAAGCAGGTACTGCAATGCACAAGGAGATAAATCTTTATTGCTCTTGGCTATCAAATAACTTAATTCAGCTCTTGAAATGTCTTATGTAATAGTGAGTTGGTTTTGATGACCTGATGTTTATGTTAAAACAAAACTCTACGTGTGCAAATCTATTGAGTGATAACAAAATGCGAATAGAATACCAAATATGTGTTTATAGTAATCATAAACCTGTATATTTCTACATAATGTTTGCATAGTTTTAGTCTTCTTTAAATAAATGCTTAGGTTCTACGTGACAGTTTTATTGATGCTCAATTTAACACGAATTTAAAATACATCGCTTATAGACCAAATGAGTTGACAATGATATTCATGTATAATTTTTACTTTAGATCGGCAACTAATTGCAAAAGAAAAGTCAACTAGGAAAAAAATCAACTATTTTAGTGGTCTAAGATAACAATAACGTTAAAGTACGTGAGCAATGAGCATTGATATTTATAATAGAGTAGGCACAAAGCGGTGCGGCTCGTAAAGCACACAGATTACATCTGTGGACGTGGGTATGCATGAATAAGATGCAACCATAGACAACTTACACCCAAGACAATCTATAAATTCTGACTTCAAAAAGTACGAAGGTTTTATATGCTTGTTACCGATCTTTGTAGTTTACAATTTATTCAATTACATTCTGAAATAATTATTGTTATAGTAATTTATTTTTATTTTTTATCTTTAAATATAAAATACTGTTATGTTAAAATATATAATTACCAGTTTCATAAGTCTTGCCTGCGATTCTCATACTTGAGGTCGGTTCGAACCCGGCTGTGCTCCAATGGATTTCCGTACGTATGAAAATTTACTACTCCCTCGTACGGTGAAGGAAAACATCGCGGGGGAACCAGCATACCTCAGACCCAAAAAGTGACGTGTGTGTTCGTGTGACAACAAAATGTTGACCAAGTAGGCCTATTAGAGGCAGCCTTAAAGGTTGTAGCGCCACAGTATTTATAATAATGATTAATTGAAATAACGTTTCTATATCGTGGACAAACCACACAATGTAAAATATATTTATACTAGAACTACAAATAATCATAATGGTTTCAAATTTGTTGAATGATATTTCATTAGGAAAGTGTATCACATTTAAAAGAACAGCACACTGGGCTCATTATTTATTAACTAACCTTGCGTAAATTGTGTAGTCGGAATCGAACTCATAATCTTCGAATGAAAATGCATTATATAAATTAACCGCTTGATCATTAAACAGAGGCAGTCACTCGCACTCACATTTTATATTATATGGTAGACTATAGGATTAATTTAAGTATATAATTTAAAAACAGAATTTTAATACCTTTAAAAATTCTTTAAATATTGTCTATATACTGAAGGTTATTAAAATATGGAATTATAAATCACGCGATCATGTGTTCAAGTCTTATCTTCATAGGAATTTTATATTGCTAAGTAAATAATATCAGATATATGAATCTTGTATGTAAATATTTTAAATCTTTCCTAACAAAGGGTATGTAAAGTCTTCGTTGTCTATACTAATGACCGTACGTCGGAAGCCTTTGAGGAAGAAAATATTGCTATGAACGGAATGTATTACTGGTTTTAAATGTTGCTTGTATAACTAACGTGACATCTACAACTGCATTGTTTGTTTGCATTGAGCAATGCATTTGTAGGCTCCAAAAACGACTATTTGATAAGTTCTTTCACTATTAGACTTTCACTATAATAAGTCGAAGTCAAATCCCTAAGTCGAAATACACCTTAAACAAAACTACTAAAAGACTAAAATTTCGGTAAACATACATTACATACCAAATTCAGCACATATGTCTGGGAGCAGGAATAGATTAAAATGTAGGATTCAACGTGTTCAAAGTCAAAACTTAAGGAGCAGAAATTTAAAAAATAACGTAATAAAAATTAAGGCACAAATTTTGCACGGGTACAACGAATGACAGCGTCAAATCGAAATGTGATACAAATTTACTATTTTATTTTTTGTATTTCTATTATCCTCTAACGGCCATGTTTTGCTGCAATTGATAGCTGCAACACTTGCCGCAACATTGCAAACAATAGCAGTCACACTATCAATATTGCAGTAATGTCCCGCCATATACCACATGTTTTGTATAGCCACATATGCCGATTTGCCCCATAGGTGGCCGGACGATCGCTAGGCTATCGAATTCAACTCAATATTGCACGGCCAGTTCTCTTGTTGTTTCAGTCACTCTCTTTGTTATGGCATAGTGTATCCTTTTCTACGCGACATGACGTTTGCTATGAGTGAAGTGTGCCTGTTGCTTTATTCTGTGTTTTGCGATCAGCTGTATTTGACGTTAGATTACTACGTAAAAATGACTACTTTTGACATTCTAGTTCTTGAATAATTTATTATCAAGACTTATTTCTAGACTCAAATTGTCTACAGTTTCACGCCTATTTAAGTAAGGTCGAATCCACAATCTCTTCTTTTTCTGTTTCTTTTTTAAAACAATATAAGCTGCTGCGACAAGTGTGATTTCGTCAGCCATTGTTGCCGGTTTGTGTAGCCCGTTTAGGAGTCTGCATCATGGGCCATACTATTGCAACACATTGCCCAGCCATAGATTGTTCGGCCATCAGCTGCATTAAAATATTTTTGTAATGGCCGGACAATTAGTGGCCAACAGTGCAGCCATCAATTGCAGCAAAACATGGCCCGTTTAGACGCGCCATTACATACATCAATCCTAACCACCTAGAAAAATGGCTAGGCTGACAACTGAAAACACATATTTTTGTGTTAAATCTTTTTTTATATAGAAAAAATGAGGCAAACGAGCACTATGCTCACCAGATGTGATGTGTTACCGCCAGCCATAGACACTCTCAATGCCCGAAGGCTCGCGAGTGCGTTGCTGGCCTATAAAACTAGATTAATTGATGTACTAGTTAATGTTGATGTTTCTATACTGTAACTAAGCGATTCTTGTAATGTAACATTAATACTTCAAATTATCGGGCCTATTGCTTTGGTTTTTTAATTTAGCTACAATTCAATTATCGCCGCGTGCGCGTTGATGTTTTGCTACTGTAGCAATTGCTACGAGACTTTTATTAAATGAGCTTTTACATTTAGCAACGAGTCTAATTTTAATAGTTATACGATATTAAGTAATGATTAAACAAATTTATTATTTACTTTGGTGCATTACAAAACTTGTACAACATTTCAATAACCAAGCGAGCCACGGGCGGCTTTCGATTTCAAGCAATCCCTTCCAAGCAATTATTGTAAGAAGAAATTATGGTCGTTCAGCATCAATATAAAATGCAGTAAGTATCCGATTCAAGATTAGGGACACATAACAAATCCCTATGAAGTGTTTGTGTGCTTAATTCCCTACTATTTAGATATATATTGGTTATAAGTTTAAGAAGTTTGGTTATTGTTTCTTCTTTACAATACTAAGTGATGAAATAGATGTTTAAAACACTCGTAACCTAAAGGAAAGCTAGCGACCGCAGTCCTAAATACATCTTCAGCTTCTTTTGACCAAGCGAAGCGCTTGTCAGATTGTGAGTTTCCAACGTATTACTGATTGGCTTTATTATCCCTCTCTTTGCAGGGAGGGCTGAAGAGCTGTTTGGACTGATGCTGGTTTCATTACCGCATTATACCAAAGTATATAAAAACTAAATTAATATATAAAAAAAAGTGTGTGTGTGTCAGCTACGACGCACGATTGGAGTTTACTCCTTACGAACGATAAAATGGCGATAATGTTCTGTGGCTGTCGACCATATTTTCATACTAAAGGTGGTAAGAATATATGTTTTTATAATATAAATGTTTGTAGTAGTAATAAAACGTACCTACATCATCTATGTCCAAATAGGATTTTCTTTCTGTGACCAAAGTTACCTTTATAGTAAGAGAAGAATAAGAATGAACAATCTTTTTAGTTTTAATTTCACTGACCATTACTATTGACAAAACTCTATGGCACGCTAGACAATCTACTTTTATTTTTTACACCTGTCAACACTGACAATGTTGTAACGTGGCTGTCAAAAGGTGAATTCAAAATAGAAAAGTCTGTGTAATGTATTCCATCTCATTCTTTTACACGTTCAATCCTACAGATATATATGTTTGTCTCTTTCTACATAACGCCTCAACTTTTCGTGTTACACATAACGCCTCAACTTTTCGTGTTACACATAACGCCTCAACTTTTCGTGTTACACTTAATTTTACTCCTCATAAAATTTCCGTACCGGGCCTTATAACTCAAATCGTTTCTTAAGGAGTAAACTCCAAAAAATTAAATATAAGGAAACATGTTGGTACAATGAAAATAGTGTTCTTGTGTTAAAGTAATTTCAAATTTCGAATTCTTTTTAAAATATGAAGCAATAAAGAAAAATTGCAGTACATAATGAAGGCACGTATTGCACGGATATTGTATGTAATCTCACAAAAAGCATGGTTCTGTTCATTGTACCCATTACGGAGGATAAGTCCGTGAGAAACATTCCTTAAAAACCTTTTTTATTCCTTAAAAACATTTCGTAGTACTGGCAAAATGTATATTTCAATAATGTATATGTCGCAGCAATGGTTCAACTGTCAGCTGACATTATAAGTCATAAATTAACAACAACAAGGTCTAATCAGTTTAAAACCGTTAGTTAATACTTGTGGTGTATTCGAATTCTCATTATTAATAGATCTACAAATAAATGACTATTTAATAGTCATTAGTAATAGTGATTCCATAGTCATTATTATTATTAGAGAAGGTAGAGTTTTTCCAACCAGATTTAAAAAAAAATTGAACCTTATCTCTGTCTGACCCAATATTTAATATATATACAGAAACACTCTAATTGTACTTATTTAGTTACAGTACCCAGTCATCTCTTTCTGCCGAATTGTATTTAGGCCGTGATGAAAAGAGACAGAACAGTACTTATGTGAAAACTTTGCAATCACACTGCTTTATATTTTAAACAAGTTTTTCATACTTTCGTATATAATATAATTACAAAACGATTGAAACTATTTTAAGTTACCGAGTAACCTAGATTTGTTTCATATACGTATGAAACCTGTAAACAAATCATTGGTACTTTAGCAAACCTATAGATAGCGATTTCATTACTTAGCTATGAAAATATGTAGCTTGAATCATTGGGAAAAATTAAAAACTAAAATAAAAAATGGTTTCAGAACTGTCTATTTCCCTCTTAAACATGGCCTATTGGCATAGACACGTGTAGGTACTTAAAATGTCCCAAGACCCGATTATAAACATTTATTTAAACGAAAATTATAGGCAATTTAAATTTGGTCGGTGGACATGTTTTTCCGCAAGTAGATTCTTAGCGGTCCATTTACGTAAGGGCTGATTTAATGTATTATTATGAAGTTATTTTTACGGAACGAAGAGAAAAAGACGTCGTCAACAACAATAATTTGAAAAAGTTCCAGCGTACTAATTATACTCATTAAACTCAGCGTTCTTTGTAAACGACGCAAATACACGTTTCAACTTGCAATTATAAGAAATTACTTCTATTAAAAAATATAGTCATATTTTTCGAAATTTGAATGATTTCTATTTTTGAAATTATACTTTTTTATTTGAACTAGCCTTTTTGGTAAGATCACACCACCGTTAATTTTGTGTGTTATCATCGTTAACAATATCGGTATTTATATGAAATAAGCTTAAATAAAAACCTATCTGAGCGCTATTACAAATTTAGGAAAATTAATTATACAGAAAAGGTTATATATGTAGATTGTAGCCATATATAATCTTTGCAGTTATTAGGATGTTCCTAATTCAAAAGCAGCATTAATCATAAATTCAACTTTGAAAAAGGAACGCTGCACCCACCCACTGCGCCATAAAATACAAGTTCATTGGTAACCTAACAAAAGCCAGTTAAAATCATGGTTAATTGTTCCCAAAGATTGCTTCTTAGCGAGGCGCTGGATAAAGGTTATTAGAGTGCTATAAATCACAAGGAGGTAAGGCGCGCCGGAGTTCGAATCTGTAGGCTAAACACCAGACAGTACAGAGAAGTCACGCAGTAGGTTGACGAAGAAATTATAAGGTTGTGTAGTAATAAATTAGTATGGGATCACCTTTAAAAAAATACTGACGGCATTTTCATAATGTACCTAGTCAATACGAATTCATGCCGTTTGAAAATCAAAAATTTGTTGAAAATTATGGACTATAGAGACACCTCTGTCCACAACGAGATTCTTAAAAAAAACGTGTGTGTTCTCATGTACACGCGTTAGAAGTTATACTTCACTACTTGGCGTAACAAGATAAAAATCTTGTCAAAAATTTTATTCTACGTTTGTAGAAAAAACGACACTAACAATAGAAAAAACTAAAATGTTGACTATTACTACTAACTTCAGGAAGTCGGTTTTTGTGACGGTGTGCGTGCGCATCGTAAAAATTTACTCTCATCATTATTCCATAACGCGCTAAAAGAAGTATCTCTTCAAAAAACGTGTTTAATGTTCAAAAGTATCCAAGTACTAGGCTTTCCTAGTTCTTGACATGTTTATCTTCTAATTTCCAAGGTGGAACGATTTATACTAGACAAAGAAAACGGAAGCCAGAATGATGTCCACTGTTTATCTTTCGACTGTGGCGTGGGTGCACACGAGTGGGAGAGGCGAGGGGCACGGGGCGGGCGTGGGGTCAGGCGGGCCGTGAGAACGCGCGCGCGCCGCCGGTTCCCAGGCACGCGCCGCCCGCGCCGGTTTCTTCAGACAATAATTCTAATACCTACCTACTTCTAGTATTTTTTCATCTTATACTTGACCCGACATTGTTGACTACAGTTGTAAGCTACACAGTCTAAAGGCATATATCGTGAATTGTATGATAATTGCTCAGATGTCAGACATAATTATATATCAAGATTTAACTTATATTATTTATTATTTATTATATAAGAGCAGTGTTGACCTAGTGGCTTCAAGGCGTGACTCTCATCCGTGAGGTCGTAGGTTCGATCACCGGCTGTGCACCAATGCACTTTCTTTCTATGTGCGCATTTAACATTGTGACACAGTTGACGTCGTGTGTCAGGCACCGGAGACTGATCACCTACTTGCCTATTTGATTGACGAATGATCTTGAAACAGATACAGAAAGCTGAGGCTCAGACCAGATAAGGTTTAGATTTATTTTATGTTATAAAGTAATCATTGCAACGCTGCTTAATAGATAAACAAAATTCAATAAGATCCTTTATTTACTTACAAATTGTGCTTATACTGTCGAACCGTATTTTATTAAATTTGTACTGTAAGTTTTGTGTAAACTATATTTCTAATACGTTTTTATAGTTGAAATATTAGTTATCTATAAACGTTTTCTTAAGCATAACGACTGGAGAGTTAGTATAGTTAAATTTTCAGAATCAGAATATGGTTAAAAGTATGCTATACTTCGACCTACAACTAAACTAAAACAATTATTTAATATTTTTACAATTAACTTGAATATTTCGGTTAAACCCTTTTGTCATAAATAAAGGTTTTATTTATTTATGTACTATTATTATACGACACTAAATATGTAAAAAAAATATGTTTTAGTTTTTTAACTAAATGGCCGGAGTTATGTTAAGTGATAACTTCCACTCCGCGACGTCGAAAGAAACCGCAGCCGAAGCGCTCAAGAAATCGCGCCGCCCAAAGACACTCATATTGCCAGAAGGCTTACAAGTGCGTTGCCGGCTCTTTAAGAACTGGTACGCTCTTTTCTTGAAAGACACTTATTAAACTACTTCTATTTATTATTCATTGTTGTTGTTTCTTTGTATTCTTTTTTGTGTTCTGTAACTGTTAATATTCGGGGCAAAGAGATTAATTAAAGTTGTACTTATAAATGTTTCTGTGTAAAATATTAAAAAGTTGTAACAGAAATAAAGATTGTATCATAAATACGATAACATCGGACCAAAATTTAACTTTTACATGGCCACAAATTACAGTACCTATTATATACGTCAGAACTCAGAATAATTCATTGGGTCGTGTGAGGACGAGATGGTTCGTGACGTGCTCTCAGCGTGAGCAACGCCGAACATTATGCATTGCATGAGAGCCGAAGTGACAGTCGAACCGTCCTGCTTTAAATAATTGCATTTTAACATGGTCTCCTTTGAAACGATATTTGATATATTAAAACGTTATTAATGTTTATAATAAGACCTTTGAAATTTCCCGATTTTAATAATTTAACGAAAAAAGAGGCCACACGCTGCCCTTCGTATACTGGGGGGCAATTAGGGTCCTTCAAGAAAACAGCGTATAAATTCTAAAACTCGAACGACGAACGCACTCGCTAGCCCTCAGGTATTTAGAGTTTCCATTTAACATCTCACATATCACTTAACATCAGATGAGCGTCCTGCCCGTTTGCACCGTGTTCTAATAAAAAATTTAAACGTCAGATAAAGACGAAGCCGTTTGATTATGATTGGACAAAGCAGCTCTATTCTAACACCCGTAAACACGCGACAACTTACGTCACGCCGTTTGGCCAATGAGAGTTAAACGTAAGGATTCGTCTTTTGTTTTACACTTTGTTTTACCATTCGTAGGTAACCTCTGACATTCTTCGTTCTTCTCTAACATTTTACACCATTCCCCGTCTCTAGTTTATGATTTCCATATTATATACGTACTATTATCCCTAAATAGTTTATATTATATCATGAAATAACTTGTTTTTACATCGAATATAACTAGCTTATAGTTTAGCTAGTAAGTAGTAGTAGTATACGCCTCTTCAAATGCCATGCGCATTTTAAGTAGAATTAACCTAAAAAATACAACTTCTGTGCATTTAATGACAAAGAACAAATCACTAACCTGGGTTATATCAAGCTAAATGGGACGTAATAGCATTACTATAGCCAAATAGTTTACTATCTTAATCTTTAGTTGCTTCCACCAATTTATCAGAATAATCGTAACTTTTTAATACTACATATTAAAATAAATGCAGGAAAGGTTGCAGAATTAATTCAGTTGAACGGCAGGGTCGGAAAGGCGTAACCGATGTAGAGACAGACAGACATCCCGCGTCGGTCACGGTTCTGATTTGCACTTGTCTTTCGCCTTCATGCGTTGCCGACAAAGGGATAATTTTTAATCATAAAACAATATTTTATTCTAATAAAACAACTCGTGATGTGTAGGAACGCAGATTTAGGTTATAGTTTTGAATAGATCTGTAAAATTCAGAGAATGAATTTAGCAGGCGGTACTGAACGCTACTTAACCTGAAATTTATAGAGCTTAAACTTTGCTTACGCCAAGCTAAATTGGGTTCTTGCTCAGTGTAATCTCAGAATGCAAATTTATATTTTTATTATATATATTTATTTATTATTTTTCCTGAAGGACTATAAATTAGCCCCAGAGGGGGCTTACGAAGTGCAGGTTTAACAAGAGCTCAGCGAAAGGATCACGATTATCTTAAAAGGCCGACAACGTACTTGCGAGCCCTCTGGAATTGAGAGTGTCCATGGATGGTATCACTTAACACCAGATGAGCCTTCTGCCCGTTTGCCCCCAGTTAAATAAAGAAGAAAAAACTCCGCCATGTGCGTGGTAGGTAGGTACACAATGAAAACTCATAATTTAAACAATGGGAAGAAATTTGAATAGTTTAATCTCAATAATGAATTTAAATTGTAATAACACGCCATAAAATTATATTATCTTATATAATTATTACATTTAACACTGATACAACTATCACGTCTTAATAACTATATGGTTCGAAAGTGTTAATTATACATTATTCGTTAACATATTTCTTCATGATCGGTACATATTTTCGCTTGATGTCGAACACGCATCCACAAAAAATAAATAGAGATCTTACAAAGCTCCTGACTTAATAATTTAATTGAACTTATTCAGCCTTAAGCTAAATAACTATTATTTCGTCTATGTTATCATTAATATAATTATTAAACTGCAATTTGCGTAATAGCGGTCGTGATGGAACAATGGATGTTCGTTTACCCTTAGGTGAATTATAAAAAAGTGTAATTTATCTCTTGGAGGTTTTATTCTATAATTCGAGTGAGCCTCGGGCGAAAAATAACTGTAATAAACAACGTATTGATACCAATAAGTCACATTGCACTTACCCAGAAAATGCCTTAAGTTCTTGAGAGCCTCCATCGATTTAATATCAGAACACTATTGTGTTTTAATCTTGCCATAAATAAGCATTATTAGTTCAGAAAAGGTTAAATTTATAAAGGACATGGAATTTTTCATCAAAATGTGTTTTGCGATTCGCTATTCGTTCGAAATATTACAAGAGAATTTTGACCTAAGTTTTACCATAGCCGACGCAAGTAGACTGTAAAGTGGAAGTGTGGCCTTTCCACACAAACCTTTTGCTATCTTCTTTCTCGACAATTTTGACGTCGGCAGTAACGTCTATTAGTATGTTAGTAGATAATAATATATAAGCCCCGTGCACATTACTAATGCGTGCTAGTATTTGACTATTATTACGTTAGAGTTAAAACTAAGGTAAATTAATTAAGATATTAATTAAATGAATTGACACTAAAGGCAGTTTTAAATTATATCTCTATAATTAATAGTGTATTTATTTGGACCGTAACGTATAACCTATTAAATAAAATTATAAATATCAATTATTTACAGTACACGTGTGTCTTCTCCTAATAAAACTAAGGAAACTTCCGTATCCTCCATTAATTGATTATGCACGCAAAAATAACTGTTCAATTCAATTCGAACGAACTGTTGCTGAATTAACCAAAAAAAAAATCTTTTATAGTAAAGCTTTGATATTATTTTCTTCCGTTAATTTTTACTCCATACCTATTCAAGTTCTTGCATCGGCTACCTGTTATGCAGCAATGTTTTGATGGGCTTAGTTGTAATCTTAGTAGGTATGCACAGCATAATTATACATAACATAATTATAGAGTTAATATACGTCCTGGTCGATAAAAGAACTTTTATGCATTTTTTTTTTAAACCATGTATATAATAATAATAAATTAAACAATAATTGTTTATATTGCTAAAAAAGGAACCATTTATAACGTATTTTGTTAAAATTTACACACTAGCAACAAATATTATTCATGCATATTTAAGATATCGCTATTATCCACGATAACCCTTTCATTAAGGTTTTATGTAGAACATTCCATGTTACGACATATAAAACAGACACAATCGTTCTGTAATACGTAAAAAAATTACAAATGCGCTTTCTGTTAAAAATGGCTCTCAATGTATCCAGTTTAAAAGTAACGCTGGCAGATGCGTGTTACAGAAAAAATTCTCAGATAAATTTCATAGATAATACAGAGTATTATAATTATTGTCTATAGTCTATGGTTTGTATGTTCTTTTGACAGCATCAACAAGCCTGAATCCCGTCGTCACGTTTCGCAGCCCTCCGAGGCTAGTCACGAACTTATGCTTCACTTAATTAACGTAAATAAGACAGTTTTGCGAATAAAAATAATCTGGGGTCGACGTTTCCCAAACCGGATTTAAGTGTCTTTAGTCGGCGTCTTATTCCACACTTTATACCATATTTACTTTATAATGAGCTTTATCATGACTTTAATAATAATCCATGCGCCAGCTTAAAGAATTTCGTGAATCATTTTTCCTTTAACTGTAGGTGGAATTTAATGCGAAGTCATTAAAGTGGCAAATTGTGAAGCTAAGGAGTAGAGTGTAATAAGTTCTATTCATTTACTTTAAATTCTTAAATATAAAAAAATTGAATATCAGTAAGCGTTACACATATTTTTTTTTAATAAAACCGTAGATTACTCTTAATTATCATCCAGACATCCTTCCTCAATTTTAGAAGAGATTTGTAAAGTCTACAACTTTATTTATCAAAAGATGCTTTTTAAAAGCTCCCATTACAAATTACATATTTGAAAATAATATGCGTGAAGTCATAAATGAATATTCAAATGTTGAATGCGGTAGGTGATGATATCAATCGATAAACCGTTAAAAATCGACAATCAAAGGGGTTCAGGTAAAAAAATAAAGCAAGTCATTGCTTTCGGCCTCTTCTATTCAACCGTGAACAAATTCACATGACGTGCCCCAGTAGAAGCAATTTTTTTTGTTTAAATCGTTTTTCTTTCTTGTTTGTAAGAGTCACACGGATTGAAATGTCATGCCACGAGGCGCGTGACTTTCGATGAAGATTGTTGCGAGTTATGTATGAAAACACTTAACACACACATACTTCTATATATTTCTTATTTACTTTTATAATGAGTACTGCGGTTTCACCCGCCTTAATTACCTTATAGCTTGCCTATTTTGTCAATATATATATCTCGCAGACTTCTGTTTCATTCACACACGATTCGAGATTTAAAGAAAAAATCTGTTAGTTTTTTATTTTTGGCCAACCGTCCTGACAAAAACGAACACAAAAGAAAGAATTACCCAATTTTGTGGAGTCGTTCGGATGTTATGCGCGCATTTCGGCAATACATTTTTATTTATATTCCTAGATCATCTATCTAGGAATATAAATATATTATGTTGGGGAAAAAGTCTTTTCGCATTTTAGTATGTATGAACTTGTAATAAAATCTCTTTGGCTATACTATATGTATCTGGCTGGTTTTGTTATCAAGGAATGTTGAGATTTTAAAGAAGATAATTCCAAAATCAAATTAGGATAATGTCTGTTTTTTATTTATTTTTCGTACCGTCAAGATGAGTGAATAGAATGAAGAAATTCGATACATTTTAAAATTTTACTACAAAAAAGGTCAAAATGCAACACAAGCCGCGAAAAATATTTGCGATGTTAATAAAGCCCGAGCGCAGTGTCTGTGACAGTAGCACAAATTTGGTTTAACCGTTTTCAATCCGGAAATTTTGATGTCAAAGATCCAAGTCGCTCTGGTCGCCCTAGGACGGATAAAATGGATGCCATTTTTAAAAAAGTGGAGCAAGATCGGCATATCAGTAGTTACGACGTAACTGAAGAACGGGGAACTGACCACAAAACAGTTTTGGCGCATTTGAAAAAAACTGGGTACACAAAAAAGCTCAATATTTGGGTACCTCACGAGTTCACTGTAAGAAACCTAATGAATCGTGTACTGATTTTTGATTCTTTATAACGACTTCATGGATTCGAACCATTTTAGAAGAAACTGATAACTGATGATGAAAAGCGGATCCTGTACGACAAGAACGTGCGAAAAAGGTCGTGGTCAAAGGCCGGTCAGGCTTCACAGACTGTGGCGAAACCCGGGATAGCTCGCAACAAGGTGATGCTGTGTGTGTGGTGGGATTGGAAGGGTCTTATTCATTGTGAGCTGTTACCACCAGGCAGGACCATCGATTCTGAACTCTACTGCGAACAACTGATGAGATTAAAGCAAGAAGTTGAGAGAAAGCGGCCGGAATTAATCACCAGAAGGGGTATGGTTTTTCATCATGATAACGCTAGACCTCACACATCTTTAGCCACTCAGTAAAAAATAAGAGAGCTTGGCTGGGAGGTGTTAATGCATCCAACGTATAGTCCTGACCTTGCACCTTCAGATATCCACCTGTTTCAGTCTCTTCAGAATTCTTTAGGCAGTGTCAGGTTAACATCATAAGAGGACTGCCAAAACCAATTGTCGCGGTATTTTGATCAGAAGCCCCTACATTTCTATAGCAATGGGATCATGTCCGTACCTAAATGATGGCTAAAAGTTAACGAACAAAATGGTACCTAGATACTTTAGTTAAATGTAAATAAACTATATTAAAAAAAAATGAATTTTCTTACAAAATGCGAAGAAACTTTTTCCCAACCTATTATGTATGATATTTCTGTACAAACTTATTGCAGTCGCAGTCTGAATTAGCTTATTTAAGGATAAATAAGAAAATATTCAATTGTTATTGACCAAATTCATAGTTGAATTATCATTCCGAATTATGCAAATCTCAATTTGAAATCAATAAGGAATAAAAACATGTTGTGTGGTCACTTGCGTGATAACTCGAAATAATTTTATGCATTAAAAACTGTAAAACCGAATCACTCAGATCGAATTATTTCCTTGAATCCGTAATTATAAATTTGAGAGACTAAGAACGGCTTTGACTTAAGTATTTCAGGCAATTCCGATTCTCAAAAAGGTAATATTTTGAACCTAACTTTATAAGGTTTTGCTTGCACAAGCCTTTTTCTCAAGGGTCCTCAGAAGTTGTTCTGTATAACCTAATGGGACACAAGTACGTCAAGGATTTTTTCTAAAGATCGCTGAAGCGCTGTTACTAGTAGTTTCCGTCGAAATTTTAACCCGTACCAACCATAATTTATTAACATATAATTTACGCTTCGACGGGAAATAGAATCCAATACTCCAGGCTCTCTCTTTCCGAAACCAATAGCAAAAATAAAGCGGGTCTTGAGAGTTACTATAAATAAATAGTGGTTAAATATTGTCCCATTCAACACTGGAATCTCAAATGATAGGAATGTTGTGAATGTAAAAACTATAACGTCTCAGTACATAGCAATTCTAATAAACTGTAAACAATAGTTCACAAGTAGGCGCTCATTACTAGAATGCTGTTTCGTGCTTAGTTTTATGTGTAGACGGCGCACCTGCCCAAGGCACACGCCAACTAACCAATGTTCACACTGACAGTATTTTTATAAACTATATAATCTGTGCAATTAAGATTCATTAAGAAATTCATCATCAATTAAGAAAAAACTAATAAGCGCATTCTGCTCTATTGTAATTAGTCAAAATTAAAATAATCATGATTAGACTAGATATGTTGACCGCAGGGTGAACATAATACTAAAAGATGATCTCAGAGAACTTTTGATCCACGACCCCTTGCGTATTTGCATACTACACAATTACCTTTATTATTAAATTGAAGGAAATTTATGTCCAACACAGCTATTAATATAGAATCAATTTGACCCATGACTACACACTTATGATATTAATTGTACAATTTTTTAAACTGAGTTTTTTCATCGCAGTCTCTGCTATTTAAAGGTAATCTATATCTGATATTCCAATACTTTCGTAATTTGTAATCGCTTAGCAAAATCAAAAGCTTACAGAAATCATGTAAGGACAATATGACCCGCCCTTACAATGTGTCCTCGCTACGCGCAAGCAAAAGATAAGGCGTGTGCATTTTATTTATTTTAACATTTTTAAGGCCACGTTCGCGTGGGCGTTTTATTTTTTATTGGCAACTCGGTAAGTCACGAAGCGGGCACCTTGAGGGCTAAATAGCACCTACGATATCCTACAATCTCGAAGCACTTTTTACTGCCCACTGAAATAGACCGCCATACTTCTGCACGCTAATGGTTCTACCACTCTTTCTTTTTCCGTTATTAGACACCGACCCACTATCATAAAACTTGATAAGATTTAAAGGCACTATCTTTTATGGTACGATTTTATTAACTTGTATTTTTAGCGTAGAAGATATAAGAGGCCTATACGTATCCTTAAGGTCCTTTTAATAAGGCTTTATTATAAATATATATATTTTTTATAAACATATACCTTTGATTGAGCTATAATTAGCTCAATTTTTATGTTCTGTCTTATATTTACTACCCTGATACTGTGTGATTGTCTCAATTATAGGAAATAATG
Organism: Pieris macdunnoughi; assembly: GCA_905332375.1. Classification (NCBI taxonomy): domain Eukaryota; kingdom Metazoa; phylum Arthropoda; class Insecta; order Lepidoptera; family Pieridae; genus Pieris; species Pieris macdunnoughi. Next base: position 3,501,964 of record CAJOBZ010000027.1, on the reverse strand, counting down.
AAAAAAGAGAGAGTGAGAAAGATATGTAATTCTAAAGTTATTTATGACAGTAATTAAATAATATGTAGTATGTTTTCAACTGGTACATTCAATTAAGCTATATAAAACCCATATATTGATAAAATCTAATTTTCTTTTCTTCCAACTCGGATTTGGGGAAGATATACCATTTATTGTAAATAATAATATAGATGTAGCCAAGGGTATCTATCGTATCTCGCGAGTCGCGTAAAACGAATGAGTGTGATTTTAATTTATGTTTTTAGTAAAAATTATATAAGAGATGGAAAGAATGGCACAAAAAATAAAATAAAAGATTTACCAATAAAATTGCGCACGATATCTTCGCAAAAACATGGCGATGAGGTAGTACATTCATAATTAAAGCTACAATTATTATTCCAGTTGTCTGCAGTCAGCACCAAGTCGTGACGGGATCGTCCCTCAGAAATCCGTAGCCACGCGTAGTGCAAGTCATTGAATAAGGTACATTAAAGGGGTACATTCAATGCGAAAACATTTTTATTTTTTATTTAGTACGGTGTTTTGCCTTCATAGCAAAAGAACATATATTATTTATTACATTAAATTAGTTAAGACTAGTTCGTTAGTCATTGAGAATATCGTATTTAAGTTAGAACAAACTATAAGCATGTACTAAGTTACCATGAACCAAAATATTAAACGCATACATCATTTCAAAAATAGTATTTATATTTCTAGACCTACTAATAAGTAAATAATACTGTTCATACGAAACTCACCTTCAACCCTCTAAAGGTTTTCTTCTAAGTGTCTATCAAACTCATGGCAAGGCAAAATACAGTCGGCCAGAACAAAATTTTCAATGAAAACGAGTAAATTACCTACTTCATGAGCCATTCAAAAATACCTGGTGAACAAAATGGTCAACATGCCTCAACAGTTTCTGAAATAGCCGAAAAACTAATTAAAATCGCATAGTTCGAAAGCCGGACTGAAGGTTGTCTCCGAGCTCGATAAAATTCCGTCTGGCAATTTTATTTTGAGGCGCGCATTAACAACGTAGGTAATTAAGCATCGAAATGTCGCCACTCCAGAGGCGTCGCCCTAAGTAATGGCCGCTTCACAGGCTATAAAAGTGACGAAGAAAAATAAACGGTAAAATCTTATTTTCAGTCATTAAGCATGTCGGTAATGTATTTTTTTATGAATTCCATTTGGATAATGATTTTTTGTTTACAATGAAACGGTGTAAGAAAATACAATTTATTCTTTGAATAACGCGAACAATTGAAGATGTGTTTTTTGTTTCTTATAGAACAGGGCTGAAACGGGCCTCCAGATGTTAGGAGATAACTTTGCCTATGTCTCAATGACAGAATCTTGCTAGTGCGTTACGATCTTTTAAGAACTGGTACGCTGTTCTTGAAGGACCCAGGAAGGTTCCACATAGTGATTGTATGTGGTCCCATAAAAAAAATCAGTAGCGCTACAACCTCTTTAGCTCTTGGCCTCAGATTTCTGAATCTGTTTCATGATTATTTCTAAATCTAATAGGCAAGTAGGTGATCAGCCTCCAGTGCCTTACACACGCCGTCGACTTTTTGGGTATAAGACATGTCGGTTTCTTCACGATGTTTTCCTTCACCGTTCGAGCAAATGTTAAATTCGCACATAGAAAGAAAGTCCATTGGTGCACAGCCGGGGATCGAACCTACGACCTCAGGTATGAGAGTCGCACGCTGAAGCCACTAGGCCAACACTGCTCCATACCTTATATAAGTTATACCTATCTTATAAGTTCTATCTCTTTTTTTTGTGCCTCTCTATTACTGAAGGTTGAACGTCAGTCTTATGAAGCGTGTGTCAGATGCACCAACTCTTCCGCAGTTGCAATACCCGTCCTAACGTTGCAAAGCCAAAGTTTTTTTACCAGCACGCCGTTTGCCCTGGATTAACTAACAAAACTATCCTAATGCAACATAATTAGGCCCAACACGTCTTGATACGTTATAAACAAAAACTGAACGTTCAATTGGTCAATCAATCCAATTAATTTGAAAGGACTCGATAGCCGGAGAACTCAGTAATTGGTACGATTAATGTTCACTCCCTATCGATTCTTTCTTTGTATCAACATATTGAAGGCATGTTTGGAATGAATCGAAGTTCGACTGCCCACGCGCTTCTGTTTTTATTTATGTCATTTAAGCTCGCCCCGTAATTCTATTTAGAACAGGATCATGGTTCTAAATGGCTTTATATTTGTGTTTATATAAGTTTTATTCTAATTATAATCTTCTATTATAATGCATTTTGTATAATGAATAAACACTTTTTATTTTTTTTAATTTGTTATACATTACCTATATTTAAAATGAGTATAATAATGTAGTATGTCTAATATTTTAATATTTTTTTTATAATGATGTCAACAATTTATTTAAATAACACCTAAACATAACAGTCGCACATTTACATTTTTTAAAATACATAGTTATTTAAAATTTTAAAAATTAATAAAAAGAAAATTAAAACAAACTTAATATTTGATGTTGCAAACTCAATCACAGTTTTGTATTGACTACATTAATCTAACACACACTATTTATGAGACAGATAGATTTTTGCGTACAATTAATTGATCTTCAAGCCTTTATTTTCTACCTATATCTACGAACCCGAAACAATTATTATTTTGATTAAACATTTCTATTATTTCATTAACAATAAAAGTGCAGATTTTAAGCCATTTCACGAATTCCATCTCACACAGATGCGAACGTGTTATATTTCGTTAATTTTTTTCTATATTTGAGGTACACGACGCACGTGCGGCGTCTATTCACTGTGGGTGGTGAAGTTTTTATCCTAACGTGAACCCAAGTAAACAACTTTTAGCGGTGCTAGTCCTTTACAAACACGGTGACACGAATCTTTATGAGCTGTTTGCTCCAGTGGCTAATATCTCGTAAAAATCATAAAGAATATTGAGTGCTTGTCATATCGGCTTATCGACTTTTGGCGGTTTGCGTTCGCTTGATAAATCTGTCGTATATCAACACTAAAAGTGTTAGTAAGGGTTGTTTAGCAGTGGTTTAGGTTAAGCGGTGTCGAGTCGGTCTACTGTGCTATTTGGTAGTTTATTATTTTGCTTTGTTTTTTAATAAAACCTGTGTTTTTTTGGGTTCAAAAAACAGTCTGTCGTAAAAAAGGCTTTTTCACAGAACGAAAAATAGTAGGTACCTTAAGTAAGAAAAGGTCCTTTAAAATGTCCTGAAAATCATTACAAATGGTCACTTTAATATTTGACACTGCGCAAACAATTTAATAGAAATCTATTAAACTATATAATTAACAACTAAGACAAAGCTATTACACATAAAAGTAGAATCACCACAGACAATAATTATAGAGTGGAGTTGTGACTACGCCCTCCCATTCTCATTACGTCGTGTCACGAGTCATAACGCTGATTAATTGGCCCCCATCACACCGATACGAACAAATGAGAAAAAAGACGTCAAGAAGCAACGACCTTCCAATAACGAGCCGTCACTCACACCGGCAGGAACGCCGAACGGTTTGACAACCGCAATTTATATGGAACTTGAGACCAACATTCCCAACTTGAATGATAGGTAATAATGTTAAAACGCTTACCGATTATAAAAATGAACACAAAACCCTTTCTGAGCTTCAAACTTTTGGTCAATTAGCGCTTAAATGAACATTTATTAGGGCAAATTACAAGTTTTCGGAAATAATAAGGAATTTTTGCGTCCACTTGGGTGGTAGACAGATGTTTATAAAAAATCACTTTGAGATTATCTTCGGCTGTTAGAGGGCGATACTGTATACATTACACGCGATTGATATCTCATGAATTTTAATATATATTGTGAATTAATACTAATCAGCTGGACATAATTATGATTTTAGCAAACGAGTTTCACCTGTTTGTGAATGTTATTTTATTATAATATTTATATATTTTATTACCATCGACTTCAATTCATCGCGAATATTATGATTAATATGCAATTTAGAGTCTTATATTAATGTAATTAAATTATACAAATCTGTGTCCATACTAAGACGGTTACAGGTAAAAAATCGTCTCTCGACACTTTAACCAACGTACCCGAGTTTTTCTGAACATGTAATATCATCAAGAAAGTCTAGATAATCTCATCGTGACTGGCAGAGTGGAAGGCATGAGACCTCAAGGCCGTTCCCCTACCCGCTGGACCGATCAAGTAAAGGCACTTACGGGTCTCACCATCACTCAGGCGCAAATGCTTGCCGAAGACTGGGGAAAGTAGAGAAAGTTGTGCGTCGCCACAAATACGACCTTCAGAAATGAAGAGTGTGACTGAAGAAGAAGAGTCCTACTGTCTATCTCAGGTAAGTATTTATTTATATTGCTACACATTAAATTATACCAGCAATCTATGTCAATTTTTATATTAAATTTAGGTGTTTAATTTATGTGATAAATAAGGACGACGGCGTAACAATATTCACTACATTTATTAATTTTTTTATGTTATAGGAGGCAGATGGGCAGGAGGCTCACCTGATGTTTAGTGATACCGCATGGACACTCGCACTGCCAGAAGGCTCGCAAGCGCGCTGCCGGCCTTTTAAGAATTTATCCGCTCTTTTCATGAAGGACCCTCAGTCGAATTGGTTCGGAAATACTTCAGTGGGCAGCTGGTTCCACATAGTGGTGGTGCGCGGCAGAAATTGGCTTGAGAATCGCTCAGTTATGGAACGTTCATCATATTACATTTGGTTAGAGTCTTAGCAAAAATTGTTTAATCAATGTATATAGGTCGGTCAAAAATTGTTTGATCGTAGCAATTGCAGGCTATTCTTATTAATTTATTGCCCGAACTTATAATTAAATTTGCTTAAAACTTTTGACGGCTCACTTCTCGAAAATTATAGTGTGTTTAAATATACGCTTCGAGCTACCAGGGTGGTATCGATGCGTTGGTTGCATGAAAATAATTATGCGACGCGAACAGTGATTGTGGCAAATTACCTCCGCAATAACTCCTTCAATAGCCCGCTATTAGTGTTGAAACAGTGCAAACAAACGGATGTTATGGACCCTTCATTGACGAATTAGCCCGACCACCATCGGCGTTTGAAACATCCGTAGCACGTAACCCTTTTGTTAGCAAAAAATGGCAATAGATATTCAAAATTGGATGCTAAAACAGATTTATCAACCTCGTCTTATAGTCAATAGTCAAATCATTTTGTATTCTATGAACTCCACACATATTCTTTTAAAATAGGTTTACAATATTTTGTATACATTACTTAAATTATTATATGTGAAGACAATGTACTCCTAGAATAAAACTACTATAGATACTAAAATAGGCACAAAGTATTGTTTACAAATTAAGCAATGCAGCGGATATATTACTAAGCTTAAAAAATTATTTATCTATTTCACTCTTCATTGCATTACAAAACCAGTATACCACTTAAGTAATAAGGAGGGCAACGTGTGCCGTTATCGCTTTCAACCGATCTCTTCCAGGCAACCAAGTACTTGCGCAAAATTGGTATATTTTCTTAGGTTTTCTATAGTTAACTATAACAACGGTTGGTTGATTCAGTTTTCACACTTAGACTCACATTAGGTCCGTTGTGCGTAAAGTCCTGGCTAACTAAGCTAGCCTAGCTCCTTCCAGAAGCACCTGGGCAAGTGCGCAGGCTTCACGGAGCGACCTCGCTGCTACGAGGATTACTGTACGTTTAACGTTGGTCACCCACAGCCACGCATTGCAGGACTTCTTAGAAAGTAGTGGTTCGAAGTGATTTTTTTTGTGGTGGACAGTCCATTTAGCTATGTCCCCTTAAGGGTCGATTCGACCAAACTTCAATTTATACACGAGTAACTATACCACGAATAACCTATTCCATGATTTTAATCTCGAGTAAATCCATAGTCGTTTGTCCACGTAATCGATAGTATAATTGCGCTAGGAATAACAATACGCGAATAGCAAAGAGAATGGTGAACGAAAATAAAACTCGGCAAATAAATGTTGTTCTACAACGGGACAGTGTAAGAGCATACATCATGCCAACTCGATTTTGCCGTATTATTGTGTGAAAAAGTAGCTTTTAACAGGTGTCAAACGCCAACAAAAAGTTTTTATTTGTTGTTTGTTTGAGGCTTTCGTCTAAAAAGGAACTTCTGTTGAGCGTAGTTGAATTTCATTATAGTATTATAGAAAATAAAAAATCTACAAATAAATAAATAAATAATAAATTGTTTAAACGTTTCATTATACAATGCCAGACTATTAATTTAGTACATTGGGTTGACTTGAAATTAAAACACAGAATACATATTTGTGAAATGACAGAAATCAGCTAATTGGACTGACTGACGCCATTTAATTATTCTAGGAATAGCTGTTATTCCGTGCGAAACGGCGGTATAGTAATAATCCCCGAATAGGCCCACTATTCTTAGAATTTGTAGATGGTAAAACGTAAAATTGATTTACTCTCGATTAACTGACGATTTATTCTAAGATTAAGATTTACTCTTGTTTGGTCGAATCGACCCTTAGCAATACATATTGTGTATATACTGAGGGTATTTGGTGAGTGTACTCGGCCACAGGCACAGCGCACATAGGAACATAAATAGATTGTAAGTTACATTGAAATCTCATACAAGCTATTATTGTAATTTTTTAGATAAAATATCTATAAACTTAAATCTAATAAGATATGTCGTTCAGCTAGTTATTTATGAATTTTATCATTTGTCAATTAATATATAATATAATTTGGGATTTAAAGAAAATAATAGACAAAATAAAGAATACAGCTTATATACAGCGAAAAACAACTAAGGTAACAGATGTTACAATAAAAATAAATAAACTTAAGTGGAAATAGGCGAGGCACATGGCAAGAGGAACAGAAAACTGGAGCAAAAAAGTACTAAACTGGTGCCCAAGGTACAGCAAACGAAGAAGAGGAAGACAACTTAAAAGGTGGAAGCCAAGCTAAAGAAAAGACAGGTACATGGTAGAGAGTGACACAGTGCAGAGAGGAATGGCGGGATTTGGAAGAGACCTTTGTCAGATAAGGGCACACAGATACCTAAAAAAAGATTTTAATAGTAACGTGTTTCAATGTAAAAGTCTATCTATTATTATTATTATATAATATACAGTTAATATATATAAAAAATATAGTATGTAGTTCAATGTAAGTTAATTTCTTTTTATGTTCGATTTATGTAATTTTGAAAGTGCCTTTAAGCTAAATAAGCAGTATCCATGTACAGATTCAGGTTTTTTCTTCACATCACGACCTACATACAATAAGGCTATTCGTGATCCATACATTGTGCATGAGCGCGCTCAATTCATGTAGGCTTTGAATTAAACACGCTGAACTGATATCGGAGATAATAATCTAAATGGGTTTGCGTTGTTGGTACCTCTTCGTTATTTTATAGCCTTTTAAACAAAAAAGTTTGCGTGCGGTAAAAGAAAAAGTCTTTTAAAATGCGTGTTCAAATTGTTTAGAGCTTTCTTGGCCTACTGATGGGTTAGATAAACTTGGGTCCATCCTCGGTTGGCACCAATAGGGACAGAAAGGCTAATTACATTTGATTATACAAATTATCACGAAACAGATACAGAAACCTGAGGAGAATACTAAGGGTTGTAGCGACACTTTTTTTCTTTACTCAAAAATTGTATAAGGTTCTTAAACAATTTTCCATATATATTTTGAAATATAAGCTGAATATCGACTTTATTTCTATTCAAAAGTTAAATATAGTGGCGATACATAATAGCATAAGTACGGGCGTTAATCTCTTAAAACATTTGATTTATTTAATTTATTACAGCCTACGCGAAAATGTTAACAGCGGGAAGCGCGTTATTTTACTAGAGAATATTATACACGTGAATGCTTTATATGTAAAATAATAGAAGAACAAGAATGGGTTTCATTATATTCTTGTTCCTTAAGGTTTTTAGTAGTAAAACAATAAGTATATAAGTAATGCAACAGCAGAATTTGATAACAGAAAAAAGGAACGAATTTAAGACATGCTGTGACCGGATAGCGTTTGACAGCATTCTAATATTTTACAGGTATTCCTTTCTTTCATTACATCTACTTTTACTCTAATTCATATTTAATGTTACCTCTAGCCACAGTCCATACACCGCCAACTCGCGGGCATTTTGTGGCACAGATAACCGGAGAAATAAAAAATCAATGGCGCTAATCTCCGGCTTTTGCGTCTTAACCTTGATGCATCACCGTCATTGGAAAGTCCAGCTAGTCTCCTGAGCTCCAGAACCTATTTATTTGACTAACAAATTAGAATGCACGACATAAACTAACATAGGTAGGCACACGTGATACTAGGCAAATCTATGATAGAAATATAGGTATTAACTAAAGTTTTTATAAAATACATGCTATCGGACCAATACTAAAATTTTATGGTTATAAAATCTTTATTTCTGTTACAAAGTTTTTTTTTTATACAGAAGCATGTATATGTCGTAGCCAACTAGCTTTATAAGCCGTTCAATTAATAGCCTAACTAACTAACTAAACAGCGCGGTTTAACTAGCGGCCTGAAAGATATTCAGCTGTAGCGTTTGCAAGAACATTTAATAAACTGGCTGACTAATGCTAAGGTCATTCGTACGATAGATATACCGTGTGGCAAAACTGAAAGAATAAATATTTCTTTAAAAATGACATTGCTAGAGTCAGTCACAGCTAAATTCACATTATTATTGTCACTACACTCTTCCATTGAACTTGTTGTTTTTCATTTAATTTTGAAAAACACCATCAATGTTGTAGTTTGCCGACTCCATATTTACAGTTTGAAGAGTTTCGTTTCGAGTTTGAGAATGCCAGAAAGTAGAACTAAATTTAAATTAACAGTGAACAGGCTAGGCAAGTAATGAAACTTCATTGATCCAAGTCATCTGCCTAGCTGTTTGATCAACTGGCTGAATATCTTTCAGGCCACTAGTTAAACGGCGCTGTTTAGTTAAGGGGCTCGGCTGTTGGTCGAATGGCTAATTAAGCTAGTTGGCTGCGACATATATACCTATAATTAACTCAAAAACAAGATAAAAGAATACAAAGAAACAACAACAATTTTGAGCCAATTATTATCAATCCTTGAGCAGTAAGTAATGAATAATAATCATATTCTCATGATGCCCATGTAACTATGCATCACCGTCTTCGTGATGAGTTACTGTCTTGGAGATCCATAATTCGATTCCCGACGTAACAATCATTTTTACAGATTATGAAGGCTTATTGCCTTAAAAGTTATTATTTAAATAGACGCCCTTCAATTTCCTTTCAAAAATAAACTTTGGGTGGAGATAATAAAAGAAGATCATAATGATTTTAAATGTATATTACATGTCTTTTCGTACTTATGAGTAAACTTATTATAATATCACTTCTTACATTTATAAAGTAATAATAAAACTACAGGTAGGTAGGTATTTTATGCACACATTTATAATACAAAAACGTTTAATAACAAAATTGACATTTATCGACGTTTATTTTTTACAATTAAATCGAAATGGTTATAAAATCGCGAATGCAATTAAAAAAATACACAGAACTTGTTGATTCATAATTATGCGAAATCTTCAGATTTTTACTTATATATTTTTAAACTTACGATTCGATTAAATGGTTTAATTGGATTTCCGGCCAGGTAAAGATGTCTTGGTAACAATAAGTACGTACGAATATAACTATTTTAACACTATAAACTAAAAAATATGTTAGTTATCGCTAAACATATTCTTTATACACTAATTTGTTATATACGAGCATAATATTTATCTCGTAGCTTAAATTATAATGGAAGACTATGACTTTGCTGTTTATTTTTAAGGCACGCAGAATTCTTAGTTAAATAATTAAATACAATGTTTTATATCTAGTTAATAGTATCTCTAAATTACCATTACCTGTTAACGGAATATTTTTAATGATAAATGTTAGATAATTATCTTCTCTATTATAATTATAATATAAAATAATAAATATTTGGTAATCATTACAAAAAATTTAAGACATATTAATAGATCAAAATTATTCAAACAAACAAGAGAGATTCGAGATATGCCGGGCCCTAAGTAACAAAAAAGCCCTGCCAATATGTATACCGTATCTATTATAATCAGTTCAATAGTTTAGGTGAATTTTTTAATAATATTCAACAGCGTTTAAGAGGCTTATTAGGCAACAATGCACCACGCTGTCGATGCCCTGGTCGATGCCTTTCAATCGCGATATCGAACCTGACGCATTTGTATGCAATTTCGATGTAGTTATTTCCGTACTGATTTGTACAAAAACTAAACATTGACGTTGGGTTCACGATCTTATTGGGAATCACATACTACCGGCGCTGGTTGGATGACGTAGGCATTCAATGTCCGGTTGTCCGGTCCGATGTTTTTCCCCACAATGCTAGTGTTATTATATAGAAAAATAAGCCGGTGATGCACAGATTTGAATATTCAAAGTCGAATTTACAGGTCGTATAGTTAATAAATTATAATTAGGTTATACAAAGAATGCGTGCTCTATTAATTTAACATTCACAATCTAATATAATATGGCACTAAGTGCAACATATGATTTAATATATTGGACACAATCGTCCCTCTCTGTGAAATACTGCCATAGATGTCATACACAAAACTTTACAAACTTAACCTAAGGGAAGACCTACCTAAATGGCGAAACTAATTCAACTGACCACGAATTAATTAATAGGAACTTTCGATCACTCATAAACCACAAACAAGTTATTATAATATGTCTTACAGCGCTAAAATGATCTGACCTGGGTCACAATGGCCGCCACAACTTAATTTATGGTGTTGTAAAATACTGTAAAATACAGAGCATTCAATGTGGCACCACATCATGATCGTAAAGCTATGCTCATGGTTTAGAATTATTTCATATTAAAGACAGTAGAAGCAGGCGAAAATTTGGTCAGATCAGATTAAGCTACTATACTTTAATTATTATGTATCACAGATAAGGCAAAGGAATGAAGGGAGTGTCACCAGGGTCTCCAAGGCTTTTCTTCAGCAGGTCTTCGAGTAACTAACGCTAAAGGTGATGATTCCTCTGTAGGTGGTGGGGGTGTATCCCAGCCTGAGCTATCGGGGGAGAAACAGCGCGGCTCTGAAGCGGCTGATGATGCACCTCGAGGCGACAATGGTACAAGTGAAGGTACGGCGCTTAGGGTACCAGCGTTGACTCCAGCTGGTAGGACCAGAGCGATGTCTCCATTGGGTAGACGCGTGGGCACCAAGCGTACACCAGAACCGGCACCTGCTTAAATTAATATCTCATTTAAAATCTATATTTCAAACATAAGTAAAAGTGGGATATGCAAAATAAGTTGTGTAGTTTAAAAAGAGAGATCTGCGAGAAATAGAAATGATATTAAAAAAGCGTTATATGTTATATGCCTACAATTATTAGGGGGTGTTTGTTCGAATAAGTTCGATATCAAAGAACCTAAGGCAGATATATCGTTTGATGCCATAGCTACTACTACTGAGGAGATAGACAACATTTGAAACACGTAAGTTGACATTCCAAAGAAATTGTAAGGAGACAATAAAAATAAACCCAATGAAATACCTGAGATGAAAATAGCCGAGTGCTGTGGAGGATTAACATCTTCGACATCAGAAGGAGGAGTGGGCGCCGCAGCGGGTCTGGGTCCTGTTGTATTAACACATCCTTCCAAGTGTCTCACTAAGCGCCTCTTCAACCCAGTCTCAAGACCCGGGAATTTCGCAACCTCAGATACACAATGACGATATCCCGCCTTGAACCTGTCAGGTGATCCGGTGCCTTCTGTTCGCAAACCTTCCAAATGCTTCACCGTCATCTCCAGAATGTCGGCCTTCTCAAGCTTCGAATGCCTGGCGGGCTGTAATAAAGAATCAGTTAAGAATTTCACGGTAATTTCAAACGCGTCAGCCATTACGAGCAGTAAGGCAAAGTGCTTTTTATGAGACAAGTAAATACTTACGTCTTTTTTCATCGCATCGAGGATCAGCGCCTTGAGCTCGTTGAGACAATTATTGATGCGCGCGCGACGCCTTTTTTCCATTATCGGCTTGTTGCTCTGTAACAAAAGTAATTCGTTAAGTCTCCAGCAAATTGTATATTGGAAATGTTAATATTGCAACTCATTCAATTTGCGTTTGATTGACACTCATGTACTTCAGTTATAATGTTACTAGTCACTCCTTATGTGTCGGCCTGCATTATTTATACCGACTATTTGCAGTTAGTGCATTTATAGAACCAGGGCAATAGATAGACAACAAAACTTTATTACAATTCCATCTCATTCAACAGTTTTATATTAATTAGCAACTGAAGTCTGCAAGATTATCGAGACACGCGTGACGCCTCACGCCGAAGACATTAGCAATGATCACGACGCGTGCGCTGGTCAAGGTGAAGGTCGATTCACTGGACGTGACATTCAGTCACGCGGGAGACACGTGACTTCATTACCTATTAATCCATGGATGTAAGAAATTCGCTCTTCCTTTATTGAAAACACCTAAGATAAGGCGACTTATAAAACACCAATAGCGTGGTAGTTCGTCTGAATGAAGAACTATTAATTTCAACGCATTCGATGTAAATTGTCAATTGTTAATGTACGATTTAATTAAGATGACATTTAGTCCATTAATGCGAAAACCTTGCTCATTATTTACACATCAAATAAGGCTAGACTTAAATTGTATATTGTATTTAAAATCGCATTGTGCTGTCAAGTTATATGCAAATCTCACATCTTGTGGCATTGAGATAACATGAAGCGAACACGATATTATAAAATACAAAAATTATTCATTTTGCCAGTCTGTTATGCCTGCAGGCTGCAAGTGCAGGAACAAACTGATGCTTGTCACAAACGATGAAATACACCAAGATAATACAATAATAATTATGATGACTTTTAAGCAGGCGCTATTAAAATAAAAACAATATGATTTATGTTTATTTCAATTATCTATTAAACAGGAAAGCATTTGTGACAAAAAATATTGTGTATTTGTTTTTGCATGAGAAAATTAACTCCTAAACCATTGTTCGCAAAAAGAAATTCAAAGATTGAGGGACAACGTGAAAACGTGATAACGTCCTATACGTAATTAATTTATTAATTTATACTTCATTACCTTAAACATAAAAAATAAATAAAAAAACAGGTTACAAAAGTTATAAGGCAACGGGCGGCCTTATCGCTAACAAGTGATTTCTTCCAGGCAACCCTAATGTAGAACAATGAAAAAGAAACACCTAAAGAGGGTAGTGTACAAGAAATGCAAAAATAATTAACAAAAAAAACTCAAAATCACACGTAACTATAACTAAAATAAAGTAAAATCGTAAGAAAAAGAATACAATAGTCATAAATTAAAATATATATATAGTAAAATTTTAAAGCCAATCAAAAGGTTAACTATGTCACAATAATTAGTGTATATAAGCAGAGCTAATTACGAGGCAAAAAGAAAATATATTATATAGAAATATATGTATAATTACTGAATCAAATCAAAGTCTACCAATGTATGTTTAACTAATGAGTTATCTAGAGAGTGACGTATATGGCTTTGTCATGTAGGCTGAGTTAAATAGCATAAACGACCTTGTGACGTCTTTGAGTTTGGCACGTGCCTTGTAGCAAGTTATCAAACGCTTTAGTCACACTACGGATTGCCCGAGTTAAACTTGCTGATTTGTGCTAGAATAAATACAATTAAGCACGTCTAGGCATTATTTTCATTATATTCCGATTTAATTTTTGATCAAATTTGGCGTAGATAAATATTAATTCAGTGCAGTGTCGGATTTACAAATTTTCAAAGTAGAGGCTGTAAATTTTGTGCCGCCCTCGCCTCTACAATTGTCACATCCTAAATTTTTACAATCCAACAATTTCTTTGCATTTGGACGTAAAATAATTTTTGGTTTTTGATTTTTTATCACAAAATTATACCATCCAGTTCGCAGCCTCCAACCAGTTACTACTGGTCTGACGTGTATAAGTTGATAGGGGGAAGAGGGAAATACATTTTCAGCAATTGGAGGTGGATTACTGCTGGGGGGCGTACTAGCTGTTTTACTTTAGAATATGGAAGTTTGCTACACCAAATGTACAATGATAAGTGAGAGGGAAGAGTAATCGCTACAATTTGTTGCAGATTTTCTATCTGTAAAACATCAGAAAACGTTAAAATCTGTTTGATTCCTATAGGTGGCAAAAAAATCGGATCCCAAATTTGCCGCCCTAGGCTCCAGCAGGTAACATGATAGACAAAACATTTAATACCTACTTATTTGAGGCAAATTATGAAACAGGGATTTCATTTAGTATATTACCAGAACAGAGCTATATATATATATAAATATATTATGTATAGATATTCAGACGTTTTACGTAACACTTGGCAAGGTAACCCGTACGGAATTAAATACCGGCGCCGTCTGGCACACGTGTCTACGATCACTATTCAATCTCCGGTGGTGCCCGGTGACACATATACAAGGGAATATGTATGTTACCGTCAAACAGCATCACACTAATATACAGTATTTACAATTCTTAATATACATAGTAATAATAATTAAAAATTGATTAATAGAAAATTAAAACAAATTTGAAAAGTTTGGCAGTGTACCTTTAATGATGGCACTTCCTCGCTGTATTGCGATAAATACTCAAATAACAGTTTTAAGACCACATACTACTTCTCTCGAAAATCAAGTAATTGTCTTTTCTGGCATTCAAATATTATTTATAACAAATAAATATTATTTATATTTACAGATACAGATATATAAATATTATTTATATTTACAGATACATACATGATACTAACTCTATTTTAAATATCTTAACATAGCCGCTTCCCGACATCTGTACGCGTATATCTTAGTTTATATCCGCAAATTATTACCCTTAGACTATGCTTTCCAAGACTGCTTTTCAAAGACTATGCTTTGCTTTTTATGTGAAAGAATAAGATTCATTGTTGAGACTTGCCCCGAATTATGTAACCGTATGTCAAACGTATTAGATTTTGAGAGTGATACGCTAACTAGTGTTTGATATAATCGTAAGATTTCATTGAATTGTTTCATAAATATCTGAATATTAAACACAGAGACATAATTGAATCTGTAAGCTATTTCAGGGGTCACTTTCAACTGGTTATTTTCCACAAGTTGGCACACACCCAGTGTAAGATAGTATAGTTTATATACATGTACATTAATTTAATTTATTTTAATTATTTATTTACGTATTTATTAGATCTACAAACAGAGGAGAAATCTTAGTTTTAAGTTATAACTAATCCTTATATAGTTAGACGGGATATATAGGCCGTGTTTTGGAAAAAAAACTATTGACAACAAGGAATATTTTAAAGATGTAATAACATTAGATTACAGCAGAGAGATATGTTTTTTTAATAAAAAATAGAACGTACCAAAAGGGCTACCCTGACCTAGGCAAACACATTTAAAACTAATAGCTGAATCCAAAAATATTCACAGCAGAAACAGTGCCAAGATATAATCAATTGCACAATTTATACCCACTTCTCACAATTAAACATCGAATTACAATATTGTATCTGTTCTGATAGAAAACATAATGAATCATTAAAAAAATCATTCCAAATATAAAAAATGAAATTTTATAAATCAATTAAATATTTTTATAAAATTTCAATAAATTCAATTTTTTAAATATTGAGCAAGAATATATATTGATTCTATTTGAGCGACCACTGAATGAATACACAGACAGACAGAGGCGTCTTACAGCTATGAAAAATTGGAGACTATGGCGCTATGCATTAAATGGTCACCCTCAAAGCAAGTATTCAGTAAATTGGCACAATATAGCTTGCCCTCCCGATGTATGCGGGCGCGCGTGCCAATGCGTGGGAGCAGTTTCCGGCACGCTCACGATTCGCACCAACGCCCGCTAATGACTATATCCATAACTATGTGTAACAACAATTATATTCATAATCTATGTATTGTCCGTACAGCACAACTTAGAACTCAGAGAAAAGGATTACGTGCTCATGTATGCAACGTGTAATAATCATCTACCGTTAGAAAACGTAAAAGTTGTTACTAAACTATGATCACTTTTGAATAATTAAAATTTTGTTAAGTGGAGTATCGATTCAATTTCATTCTCAGTAGTAGCCTGTCATCATAGTGGGCGGGCGATAAGGTGCGTAGGCGCATGCGACTGCGGTGACTCTGTAATCTTTGACGCGCCGCACTCGAGTGCGCCTCACCTTAAATATTTCAAGCACATATCTTATTATCCGTGCATTGCGTGGCTCTTAAGGACTACAGTTCCTAATTCAAATATTGTACACGAACAATAGGTAGAATCGAATACTCATATAACAATTTTTTTAACAGCCCTTTGTAGACGTATAAAACCAAACGGAAACACTACTGAACAAACCATACAATAATACATATAAACTATACGGGTTGCTAAAGAAAATCTATGCTTTCTCCTTTTAGATACTGACAGCGTACAGTTGGTAGGATACTCAAAAGTATTCCTAAATTAACCGACTCAGAAACAGGTTTGAAGATTCTATGCGCTTCTAATTCCACAACATGGCTACCATTCCGATCGGCCACACATAATTCAACGTTCATAGTGGGCGACTGTTCCCACGTCAATTAGCCTACGGGTACCGGGTGCCCACTCCGTCCACCCACGCGGCGTGAATCATGATTGTCTGGCGCTTCAGGGCTGGCAAGGCCAACAATTTCATGGGCCCTTGAGATTATTACCTTTTGATTATCTGTGCTAAAAGTGATCTGTGGTGTTTTATTAATTGTATTCTGTTGTCACTAAATTTATTTTTCTATTGTCGAAAAATAACGTTTGAGTATATCTTACATACTACCTCTTATTAGGTTTATTATAAGTTTTTATTTCAATGAATATATAAGTCGGGGATTATGGGAGTATGGGAGTCAAGAGCGTACTTACAGCGTATTTTTCATCTACAGATAAAAAGGCCTTTAGTCTATTCATAGACAATAAAAGTAAATTGTCGTTCTACCTATTCCGTATGGCTTATGGTACCAGATAAATAGTATATTATAATATTAATCAAAAAACATTATTTTATAATAGAAAATTACATAATATTACAAAACACGTTCCCAGTTGCCACACTCGTTTATTACTATTAAAGTAGGTGAGGTCTATTAGCTCTGGCACTCTAACAAAATACATTTAATTCTTTACCGCTTTTATTGGAATCCACTAATTAGTGGTACGATTTAAAGATCGGTCATTAGTGAATCAAAGTTTCGTAATATAAAAAATTCTTCAGACAGAACTGGCTATGGGAACTATGCGACGTCGTCAAATAATTTATTCACAAATTAATTTATTATTTTCATAATAAACATCCAGAACTACCGAAGAACTACAATGAAGTAAGAGTGTTATCAACATAAAAAGGCATATTAAGGAACGCTGCGACGTGAAATCCCACGACGGTTCTCTTCGGGCACAGACTAGTAGTTAAACAAATTATCAGACTCGAATTGTAAACCTCCTTGGGGATTTTTGATCAGTTAAAAAAATGTACAAGTACAACTAGATCTATACGTCCGAACTAAATAATGTTTTGTCACCTTATGTCACATTCGCAGTGACATGAGAGTGACAAAGACAAAACATTTAATAGGTAGTAATTATAGTACGATAATGAGTACTAAGTTTTTAAACTACGGTTCAAAGCGGCCTGCCCTGGCTAGCTTTGCCTGGAAGAGATTGCATTATGCAATAAAGCCGTATGTTATGCAACAATTTTTTAGCTGTGCAATGCTTTTTAGTTTTTAAGAAATTTGTTTAAAAATATTCTTTATTATGTACAATAAATCATAATTGGTGAAAATATCATCTTCATTAGCTCAAGCAACTAAGTAATTTAGCAATAAGGAAGAAACTTATGACTAAGCAAGTCCCAGCTTCATTTTCACAGCGTTTTTCATTCGAGTGAATCATTAAACTATTCAAGATAAAAATCATTTTACTATATTAGTTAGCAAAGGCAAAGACATGATTCACTGGAATTCTTTTCTGACGCATGAAATATCAAGAAATTAAAAAAAATTAAACGTTACTAATTGAAAATTTTATCTAAATTTTTACTTAGGAATGTACTTGATAGTTTCCTCGCTCAACGAATAAGTATCGCAATACAGTGAGGAAATGCTGGCATTATTAATGGTACACTGCCACCGGGACCAAACTATTTAAATTTGTTTTAATTCTGTTTATTTATTATTATTATTACTATGTAGGTTAAGAATATTGTAAATCCAACACACAAATATCTAGTATCTACTACTTACTAGCTCTAATCTGCTCACGTAGAAAAGAAGAAGTCATAACAATTATTCAAATTAACTTTATATTAAATTATTATTAAGCTCTCTTTGTATTTGCCGTTTCTAGTATTAGTTCGGAAAAGTTCTATAAACAGCCCTGACTCTAGTACTACTACTTTAGTTTGAAGTTTCTATATTAATAAAAGAACGGTCCTAATTGATACAGTTCATAAAAATCAAATATTTTTGGCGAAGCGAGACACCACTCCTAAGTATAAAGAATTTAGTAAAGCCTAACTTTAATATTGACTGCACGATTTAGATATTAAATGGTTACGATATATGTACATAATATTAATACATGAGTTATTAGACAGGACATTAATTATGCGCTGATGAACATGTAATCGCCGAAACTAAAGCCTAGCCTCGAATAATTCGATGACAGCTATAATCGTTGTACCGCTCTCGAAGGAAAGTGGAAACTATATTGAATAATTAAATTAAATTCTATCGAAAAGAATATTGTTTCTATGCCTACGAACTTTTCAGCCCACCTAATAAGGTATTCAAATTCTAGGAAAATTGTTCTCCATAACTAACTATTCTTTATCTCAACGTGTTCAAATGATTTTCTACATGTAATAAGTACCTAAGCATTTAACATGAACAAGGCGCAGACGCACGCGTTTCCAAGTCAACCTCACGTTTACTCGTGATTAGGTACTAATTGTTTCTTTGTGTTAAAAACTTTATGCGTAGGGTTGTCTAACACTTGTAAATGTTCCATAAATCTTATGGAACTAATTTTATTGAATACCTACTGAAGACCGAAAATATTTATAATGTATTACTATTTTGATCAATGATTACCATTCCTCAAAACCATATTGAATGGATTGATTTGTATGAATAAATACTTTTACCCTTGTGTACATATTATTATTAGGATAGCAATATTTATATGGACACAAGACGTGCCACAAGTAACAAATTGTTATTACAAAAAATCATTTGCGTATTTTTGAATACAGTTTTTATCCTCCATTTGTTTTATCAAAATATTTATAACACGGAACTGAAGACGCGGATGTTGATGTACATGTACTACCTATTACCCAATGACTAGATAATAACTAGACAACAATAACCAGTAGGTACTATTGCAAGCTCTGACGCAAATCGAATGAATATTTATATCATCTATGGAAGATTTTTTGTATTAAATACTGGTTAGTTACTAAATTCAAAGACGGTATAATTTGGACATTCCTAAATTTTAAGTCTTAATTGATTATTGGCTGAATCTGCTTCGGTTAAATTAAACAAAAGTGTAGTTTGTGATCACTATTCTAAATTATATATGTTTCGGGCGCGACATTTAAAATAAGTTTATCTATAATATACAATGAAAATAAACTGCCCCTGGATTGAACCAAAATAAACTATAAATTAGTAACAATAAGATAAAACAATGTATGCATAATTGGGAGCATTGCTGATAGAATAAAAATTAATTTAATTATATTTTAACTTAACACATTGTAAAATATTTACGTAACGCATAATTTTTTAAAATAAGAATTAAAAAAAATTAATAAACTACTCACTCTTCTATTGTCTCCTTTTTTCTGGTCGCTATTTGAGCTCATGTTTGCAGGATGAGCCTGCGTGCCAGCCACACCAGTCACCATAATGTCAATAATTGTCACCAATTCACGAATGTTTATTCTACCTAATCACTGCATCTCACGTAAAGTTTACGGTTAATCTAGTCACACGTCTGTCACGTGCAAGCTTCGGCGCGCGACTGAATTTTGAAGCTACTTTGCAAATGCATTTTGCAGCTCACGACCGGCGGGCGTCGTAATGCCACAGCCAACAAATTGCAGCTTGGGTATGCGTTCCAAATTCGAAAAAGCATTAATCATTCTTTTTAATTATTAGATAAAGTTTTTATATAAAATTACCCACAGATTACAGTCTTCAGTGTAGGTTTGATAAATAACACTAAAAATAGTTATAGAGATTGTTTTTTATTTAAAATAAAAACTAAATTTTAAAAGTAAATCATAGGTTTAATTTAACAGACTATAATTAAATTAATGGTATTTCTGTTAATACATCTATCTGAATCTTAACGCATGACAAACCATAACTATATAGACTAGCTATTTTTCTAAGCTATGTTCTCATGTCATTATCTCGTGGCTCTGCGGCCGTCTTCCACGAGCGGGCACGCGTCGAAGCCACGAGGCAAGCGAGGCTTCTCTCGCGTGGCGCGTGAACGGCCTCAAACGCTTGATCACTCCTCCACAACTCCTGTAATTAATGAAAAATCAGTCCACAACCATTGTTATTAGACTGAAAGGAAACTTACGGAAATGACTTCAATAATACAAACATCGCATATTTAAAAGAAATACATTTAATACGTGACACTTACATTTAAACAACATATCCCTGACCCAGTTTATTACCAGTTTCACAGTTTTCAGGCAAATACAAACAAAATCAAATATTTATGTTAAGTGCATTTTTATACAGTAAACAGTATTTTTTGTAGTTTATCTATGATAAGAAAAAATATTGTCTTCCTTACCATTATTGATATAAGACGAGCTCAGTCAAGTTAAATTTATTTAAAATCTTCTTTTTGATAATTTTTCTGCCTCGTAATTAGCTACTACTTATATATTATATTCATTGTGACTCAGTAAACCTTTTGATTGGCTTTTAAATTTTAGTTTATACATTTATTTTTAGATTTTACTTTATTTTATTTTAGTTACATGTTGTTTTGAGTTTTCTTTTTGTTAATTTTTATGCACTAATTCTTGTACTTTACCCTCTGTAGGTGTTTCATTTTTATTGTTCCATATTAGGGTTGCCTGGGAGAAATCGCTTGTTAGAGATAAGGCCACCCGTTGCTTTATAACTTATGTAACCTGCTTTTTTATATGTATGTTTTTGTAGGTAATAAAGTGTAAATAAATAAATTGTCTATTAATGTTTCCCATTTATATAGTATCACTATCATAAACATAATAAACTTAACCTTTGCTTTCTTGTTTCTCTTAATTTTACTTGTACGTATTTATAAAATAATCTTGCTTACCACAGTCGTTATTATTAAAATTCTACGGATAGCATCCCGAATTATTTGGAGCAATTTTGGCTCAACAGATCCGGTCGCAAAACTTTTAAAATTGAATTAGATTAAAATGGTCATTTAAAGATAATTTAGTCCATATCTACACGCTCCAAAGCTAAGGCACAGATCAAAGCGGACCGCGTGCATTCAGAATCTACTTTGCATACTATTATGCAAGGACCAGCGACTATCCTAATGATGCGACGTCTTACGAGATGTACGGAGATTTTATTAAGTAACGTGCATTCCATATGCAGTTATTCCGTTTGTAAGTGTTTATTTATTTATAAGTAATCTTACAGCTACACATATTATATATATATTATAAAAGAAACCACTTACACTATATAAGCCAAAACAGAATACATCGATAAACAAAATGTACGAAACAGATAACAGTCAAGTAATAGATAGATAAAAAAGGTAAACTGAAATTAAACATGACTCAAACAAGAACTTTAGAAAAAAATGTTGCTGCTGTTAAAAAAAGAATTCGAAGAACTAGAATTCTAAATTAAGTTAAGGATTCCCGCTTCTTAAAATATTTTCTTACATTCTCTTTGGTAAGGTGGAAAATGACCACAACTTCATAAATTGTATTGTAGTTACCTAAAACCCGGTACATTGGCGAATTACGCAGATAATTCATGTTCGTACGCGGCACATGGAACAATTGTGAATATATTGTCGCATACGGGGAGGGATTCTTAAAAAATTGATAGCAATTTTGCCATTACAGTTTCTATACAAATACATACTTCCATAACATGACGATGATCTCAATAAATATCCTTTAGCAATATGTACATTGGCTATTAGTCTGTGCGAAATGAGAACCGTTGGGATTTTGGGTCACAGCAGTTTTCACTTTTTTATGTACAACAAAATTCACTAAAACATAAATATTAAAATGACGACTCATTGGTCTAGTGGTTAGTACCCCTGACTGCGAAACCATGGGTCCCGGGTTCGATCCCAGGCTGAGACGAACATCGATGTGATGAGCATTTGATGTTGTGCTTAGGTCTTGGGTGTTTAAATATGTATTTATATGTCTATCTATGTATAATATGTATGTATATCCGTTGCCTAGTACCCATAACACAAGCTTCACCAGCTTAGCATGGGACTAGGTCAATTGGTGTGAATTGTCGTTTAAAAAAAAAAAAAAAAGTCAATGTGAATGGACAACTGCCGAAGTAGACATGGGGTAGTAGTATGGCAAAAATTCATATCGAATAGTATACTATAGACTATAGGAAAAACACTTATTGTATGGCAATCAAGTTTAGGTAATAATAATTTATCAAAAACATTCGTATCTTCGACCTACTTAATAATAATATACTTTGGAAAAACAATATTATTCTATTAATTTAAGTGAAACATTATAATTATTAATATTTATTTGATAATGGAATTAATTTTAATAATGTAGTGATACAACAATATAAAAATGACTTTGATAATATTATTGATAATGTAATGTAATATGTAACTACTATATAAATTCTACATTCTAATTAAGTAAGACAAATTTGTACGCCATTATAAGTGGCAGAATATGCGAAGTTTAGGTTGTACTAATATTTTTGTACCATATTCTTGCCAATAAATTATGATTATTATATTTGGTAACTGTTTACTTTAGGTCAGGACAAAGTAACTCAATTTTGGTAGACTGTTGCACACGGGCCTCACGGCCACAGGCCAAGTGAAGGACGATATAAATGGATTTCGGGAGGTCTTTGATACTGTCGAATTAGTTCGAAAATATTTCAAGAGGTAACTAGTTTCACATAATGGTGGTGCGTGTCAACAAGTGCCTTTTTAAAGGCGTTTATTTATTTAGTTATTTATTAACACTTCGTTGCATTACAATATACAAATTGAATTGAATGAAAAGGAGGGAAACTGGCGGCCTTATCGCTTTCGAACGATCGCGAATGAGAAAAGAAAAAAAAATATTAAATTGGATAAGGTAGGCAATAAGTGCAAAAATACATATTACATATAGTTACTAAGAAAAAAAACTAAACAAACTAAACTAATAAAGGATACATGAAAAATAAAGTGTGAATCATGATAATTTAATTTAAGATCAGTCTCTCGTAAGTTAGTAATTAGTACGAAAGTACGATGTGGACAGGTAATGTTTGTACTTTGTACAGAAGAAATTTAAAAGAAGATAGAGAAGGAGCTAAGCGAATAGGGACGGGAAGTGAATTCCATAGCCTAACTGCAGAGACCTTAAAGGATTCGCCAAGGAGGAGTTATGAGATGGGACCTCAAGGATATAATTTTCGGAAGAGAGTAAGCGTAAGTAATTTTTTTTTAAGTCTTTATCTTGCAATCAGTCAGCTAGACAATGAGCATATGTGTTGATCTGTTAGGCGTTCAGAGCAAAATCTCCATCGAGACTGCTCCTCTGTTTCAACCGTGTCTATCAAGACTTAGGATTTGTCAAGCGTAATAACTATATTATTACTAGCTGATCCGGCAAACGTCGTTTTGTATGTATATCATATATAATAAAAAATATGGGGTTGATCATAGAGGGGTGAAAATTAGGGGTTGTGTGTATTTTTAATGCAGTATCTTTAAAAAAAAATTATCTAAAAATTAAAAAAAAATTAGGGGTTAAAATTTAGGGCGATGAAAAATAGATGTTGTCCGATTCTCAGACATACCCAATATGCACACAAAATTTCATGAGAATCGGTCAAGCCGTTTCGGAGGAGTTTAACTACAAACACCGCGACACGAGAATTTTATATATTAGATTACGAAAGTTGTTGCAGAATTTTCAAATACATTTTACATATGCACACCACTCAACCATCTAAGCATATGCAAAGGTTGCTCAGACACGGTTCTCATTACCATTCACTGAGGTCTCCATTTAAACTCGACTCGTTTAACGACGTCCGAACATCTTGAATACCAACCTATTCATTCCTAGTTGGTTATGTATGGAATTCGTTTCAGAGGAGAATTTCAGACGTTATTTTGCATGTTGTATGTGGAATTCATATGTAATATATTTAAAAATGTTATGTTGGTTTGTGTACGCTTCAAAAACTCAAAAAGTTATATATAATATATTATATAATACATATATTGAATAATCCTCAATTGGATAAATCTATTATATAAGTGAATCAAAATATTTCACGCTGATTTTTAGAAGTCAGAATATCTAATATATCATTTGTCAAGCATAGACTTAATTTAAAATTATAAACCTATAGGAGGCAATCGGGCAGGAGGCTCATCTAATTTTTAGCTTATACCGCCCGCCATAAATAATCAAATATATCCTTTTAAATAATGTTTTGAACTTTTCTCGTAATGGCCCAAATATTAATTTTAATACCTGCAATTAAATTAATACATAAACATATAAATTATTTAAAAATGTTTGAGAATTAGATGATTTTATTTTCATTCATTCGTTAAGCCAAAAAGTATAAACTTATCCTAAACCTATCCATAAATATATCCTAAATAATGTTTTGACTTTTGTCCTTATGATTTTGCGAAAAAAAATCTTAACCATTGAGGTTAATAGTAGATTTAGGACTGTATGACAACCAATTGAGATAGATCAGATGTTCTCAATATTATAAAATTAAGAACACATGTACCTACTACTAGCACTAAAGTCTCGTTATGTGTAACTGATATGATCGCTGATCGTTGTAATCAAATGAAAGCCGTAATAAGCGTCGATGATTAGGGAATTAGTGTATTACTTAATATCTAAACTCGGCTTCGCTCTTTGATTCGCCCATAATGATATACTATAGTAATTCCTTATTTATTTGTTCAATCTTATCTCATCATACATATCTACGGTATGTTATAAACTATTATCTAAAATGTATGACAATTTAGGAAAACAGAAGTAAATGTTAAATATAAAAAAATTACCAGCAAAACAACGGATTAGGTTAGAGATAGGCACTTATCAATGCTTGCGAATATATCCAACCCCGGATTAGTACTGTAAAATCCGTTCTTATCGCGAAGAATTCGAAGGAGAGGTGCTTAAACTCCTAGGTTGGTTTTTCAGACGGAATTTCGAAAATTTTAGACGTTTCTTAGACCTGTTACACAAAACCAACTATTTAGCATGCTTTACAGAATTAAACGTTTTAGATATGGTCACGAGTACGCTATTATAATTTAGCCACTTTTACTAACATCTGCAATTTAATACCTTAGTGTAAATTTCTTTTTTTAGTTTAAGCTCCTTTTCTCCGTGTATACAATAATGTTATTTTTAATTCATAAATTTGCAACCCAAGGCCGCCTTAGCCTGTAATTGCGCCACTATTACAACGTATTATCTTACATAGAATTAGTAGTAAAAATCACAACCAAATACTGAACACACACAAAGTAATCTCAAACAAAACTAACAATTTATAAAAAAGTTCTCAGAAAATACGGTGCCGTTAATTTTTATAATAAAATAATGTAACTGCAGTTACAGTTTAACGGTCCAGATATTTTTTGTCTGTGTAAAAAGCCGCCTTTATTCAAAAGCCATATAAACAATAGAACTTGATCTATTTTCAAATGTTTTACGACCAAAACTGGAGCAACTATTTTTCTTGTCTTTGGTTTTTTACTTCGCAATTATTGGTCTTTTATTTGTTGCTAGGTTTTACCGTTTTTATCCCGAATGGTTTTTTTATTTTAACAATGTTCCACAGACCATCATAATATTAAGAACTAATTTAAATGTCGAATTGAAATTGAAATAGGAAGCGTGTCTCGTATTTTTTTATTTATTTACACCAGCATGTTTGCAAATTGAAATTCTAAAAAAAATTATAAATAAAACAAAATAATGATACCTACATCACCAATTTTAATGGTGGTCAACATAATTGTTAACTTTTCGCCAGCAATTTGTTACAGCTAGTAATTTCTCCTTCGACAAAGGTAGTAGCAATAAAACTTGTGCCACAACAAAAGGGTTCACTTCTTCGAAACATCGCAGCGGTCAGTAAATAATTGGTGACGAATAAATAAATAACCAATGAGGCGAATGGTAATGTGTATCCGTCCGAAACGAATTGTGAGTTGTGGAAATAATTGAACGTGGTGTCGGCACTCATTAGCCAGCGACACAATAGGTGTCTGGAGAAAAAGATACAAGACGTAGAAAACAATGAGCGTTAGGTAGGCACGGGTGAAGACCACATAAGAACACATGAATTATTGAAAATGCTTTTCTGTTTAGGTAGGTATTTGTGTTCAAATTATAGTATAGAACAAACTTTAGAGTCTTAATTATAAAAGGTTAACTAGTTGGTATTTGTTACTATGGTTGCCATCTTTTTTGTAGTCCGATCTGATGACTG
Source organism: Pieris macdunnoughi (assembly GCA_905332375.1). NCBI lineage: Eukaryota > Metazoa > Arthropoda > Insecta > Lepidoptera > Pieridae > Pieris > Pieris macdunnoughi. The sequence continues at coordinate 3,474,934 of CAJOBZ010000027.1, read as the reverse complement.
ATTTTAATATGTAATATCTACAGCTAGGTTACATTCGATCTTCGCGATAAGCGTGACTGTGATCATCTTTAAGAAGAGATTTAGAAACGAGATTTAGAGTGATCTACGAGTATGACTTGGTTATCTTTCTCTCTCGTTTCTTTTCTCGTTCTCGTTTCCCATATGTCGTAATCCTTTTTTTCTCATAAATACTCGAAGTCAAAGTTGGGCTTTGTTTTCCCCAACTGATGGAAATTGGCGACTAGAGCGAGACTAAGCTAATCGGACAATCATGTGATTAAAAATACAGATTTTAATTAATATGTTTTTACAACGAATACTTTATTAGATTTTTATCTGACTTCACAGATTAGTAAAAAACTTTTCTCTGTAATCATACCAAATCAATAGAAACAAGACTTCACAAAATTTAACAAGAACAATGCTTTTGAATACGATTATGTTCAATTGGCTTGGTTACGACTCAGCTAAGCCCTGACTTTTACATTAGCTTTTCTGTTTCTTAGCTCTTTCTTAGCTTTTATATCAGCATCGTCTCGACTATGAATGTAATCCAAAGACCGCAACAGCATCAATAATACCTAGTTTGAACAGAAACGGACATGCAAAACAAGCATTTAGTCCCTAACCATCTTGCAACCGTTAATTTTTATGATGCAACCATTCAAATCCAAAAGGTAACGGACAAAAATATTGTTAAAGTCATAAATGCCCATTTTGTTCCTTTGGCGGCTCGTAAAACGACCTTCGTTAATATTTGGTATTTAAACAATGAAAGCGACGGGTTGACTATAGGACAATACCCGCCAAAATATTTAGCAAACAAGATGAAATTACTTAACAGTTATTGCAAGGGTTCGTTTGTTGGCTTTTTATGCAACTTTATGATGGAGAAAGGCGTGCGATCGACACACTTCTAAAAAAGCCGCAGTAAAATGGCAATTTTTTTTTTAGTTTTGGCTTTCTCTTTTCATTGATTCCGCTTTTGTCTGCGTGGAATAAAATAACTATTAACCATGATTAGGATATACTAAAATTCATAAACAAATTTTTTTGTCAACACTAAACAAAAGAATATCCTAAATATATAGTATATTTTTGATGAAAATATATATATTTAAACTAAGAATATCTTGAACACCCCCTTTCAGAAATTAAAAAGCAAATAAAAAGCAAATAAAAACACACGCATTATGTAAAACAAGTGATAATAAAAAAAGTGTTAAATTTTGACACCTTAGTAATTTAAATATTTGTTATATCAGCGCATCTCGATTCGAAAGAATGTTGCACCTGCACACACCAAATCGCTGTATGAAAATCACGATTCTGGCGTAATTACACACCTTCCAATCTCAACGTGGTAAATGCGTTATAAAAAATACACGGGGCGAAAACAAACATTAGTTTTTTACGATAATCGCTTGGCGTCGCGTCGGTGATACATTTTCGGATCACTTCGTGTTAGGGTATAATTTCTTCGCGCCAATGCAAAGTGTTATATCATAATTTTACATGTCAAATCACTGGTCCTGATACCAAATTAATTCACACGTGTTTCTTACGGTCTGCCCGTTCCAGGACAGCTGGCTGCAATTTTAATTTTAGTAACTAACATATATATATGTGTAATATATAGGTATTCTTATATAATAAAATTAAAATTGTTTTATTACGTATACTAGATAAACTTACTTGTCTTGTCTTGTGTTAAATTCACAAAGAAAAGTCCATTCGTATCGGGGTTAAGTCTCGAGGTTAAAAAATGCTTGCAAGTAGCTTAATTCTAGTAAATTTTTAAATAAAACATGACATATTATCAAAATTTATTTGCGACTCGTTTACAAAAATACATTTATAAAATCATATACACATGGAATTATTACACTTAGGTATAAAATAAAACAATTTCATCAAATGTTTTAATAACAGATGAGATTCAAATTAATATATGAATAAAAAAAAATACCGTTAAGAATTATTACTATTTACTTATTATATAACTGAGAGGGTACAAAATGGTAATGTATGCAAGATAATTAGCTAAAGCGCAGATTTCATAGGTAGTTTGATACTCTTAATAGCGATGCGATCTTCAATCTTGAATTAGTGTACCGCGTGACTCCAATGCGTTGAGAGTACTACCATTGGCTATTTGACAAGATTTAAAAAAAACATTTCAGGTTATTTAATTAAATTTTTAAATTTGGTTTGACATTTTTTTAAATTCAACAAGCGAAAACACCTTTAACCTGGCCATTTTGTGTCACGTGGCTGCGAAATAAAAATCAATATTGTAAAATATGGATTTTTGCTAAATGAATCATTTACAAGTTACTCCATTATTGTTACTGTCAAATAGCCTACAAAAACTTCGAGTATCGGAATCGCGATCACTACTGGGAGTTGGCCGCGTCCCTGTTAAGTACATTAAGTACGGGCTTTCTATATAGATTATATCTCTCAGGCCGAAGCTCATCAGTTCTATAAAATATATTAATACAATTCCAACGATGAGATCGAAAAGTTTTTACATAATTTTTTTCCCGAGTTTGGCAGAACTAATTCATTGTAGAAATACGGAGAGAAAATGTACACTCCTTGTATGTATTAGGCAACATATTATACCTTACGCCAACATAGGCGAAGGTAACATAAACAGCGCCGTGAATTAATATATTTTGCAGCAAAATTAATTAGTAAGGGCACTGGAACAAAGGTTGTATTAAGGCTCTCAAACAAAACCCTTTTTGTTGAATCACGTATTCGTAACAATCGAGACGCAAAACTGGACAAACTAAGTATTCTATCTAAAACATTATAGCGTGCTATCAAATGGTCGTATTACAAGTAAAGTACCAAAACCTTTCATCCTTTTTTATTACCTAATTTGTGTAAATTGTATACAATTTTAGTATCAAATCAAACAAAATCAAAAATCTAATAAATATAAGTACCTACTGATAAATGATAATATTTGACACCGCTCTGTGGTCGGAACTAACGGAAACAGGAATACAATACGAACGAAAAAATTATGTTATGTATAATCGTCATGTTCGTTCTGATAATTATTTTTTAAATAAAATCGTAAAAATATTTGTTTGACGCTTTATGATATTGTTAAATAAGTATTGGGATTCTATAAATTACCTTAATGTAATGGAATGGTGAAAATCAGCTAAGGACCCTATGGATCGCATTAAATGAAACTTTATTGCAGTAAAGTAAATTGTACTAAACAAGAGTAAAATGCCTCCTCCAGTATACAATGTTTCTTAATATATTTGATTTATGTATTTAATTTTTGATATGTTTTGACCGAAATGTAGGGGCTGTTTTAAGTTAATATTCATCAGTTTATGAAAATATACTTCCCTTATGTTTGGTAAATTCAGAGAAACAATTATTAGCCCATATAGTTTTGGCAACTTTTGCCAATCCTAACTTTTGATATGAATAACATAAATTAAATATATTTACATATTACATATCCTTGTATTCTGAAGTTATAAGTGTCATGTCACTGCCTTTGGCTTATAAGTTACATGTTTGGATTCATTAAAAGCTAAAATAAATTAGAATCAACAGCCGTTGTAAAATACAATTGTTATTTGTACCAAGTGTAGATTAAGTCTAATTAATATCTGTGTGTGACCTGTCATTATTTGACAGTTCAACTAAGCATGAACATTTTATTTAATATCCCATTCGATTGATTTTGTCTTAGCATTGTCAGTGTCAAACATCGGACAAATATGTTTGTCAAATGTTTGATAGTTCAACACCAGTTTCAACTATCCAACTTCAAAATTTTTTTTTTTACGTTTCGAAATACGGACCTAAAACTGTTACTTTGTGTTTAAATTATATGACATAGAAAAGCAAATTACTTAACATTGTAATCTTGACATAATACATTCAAACTTTATAATAACATTAGAGGGTAGTAGCATACATATTTTCTTGATGTTTATACTACCAGGGACAATATTTGTAGTTTCTTATAAACTTCGTTATTTCACAGTAGATGCGTCTTGCAAAATACAGTCGGCTTGCCATGCATATAGACAATTTTATCGCGTTTCAGTTTATTTCCTATAGTATCAGTAGTCTGTGCGGAAAGAGAACCGGCGTGGCAGTATTGCGTTGTTTTCATATTAATCAAGATTATCGAACTTTAATGACGTAAGTGTTGTCGACATAAAAAAAAGGAATTTATCACTGTAACCTCAAATTTCGAGACAGTTACTGTTCACAGACTATCATATAAGTTCTACAAAATAGTTCTGTCAAAAAATTCTAATTTTTACCGACTTTCGAGGTAAACAAAAATAGAAACATTCTAGAACGCGTCCATAGCGGGCAGAAATCTAAATTTCTTCCTTGACCCTGATAGTATTTACAAAATTAAAAAAAAAATTAGATAAGTTTTATTGTAAGTGACACGTTCGCCATTAATCACAGTCGTTCGTTTAATACTTATTTAAAAATTATATAAAAAGCTAAAGCTACAAAAAGGAATCAATTGTTAAATACGCATATAGTATCATAACTGATTTCAAAAAACTCATAATTCATCGTAATTTAAATTAAGAACTCGATTTTTTAAATTATTACTAACTATTTCGTTTTAAGAGTACAAATATAATCAGGTAACTTAAATGGAATGCGGTTTTATCGCTAATAAGCAATCTGTTCCAGGCAACCCTAGAAAGACAAAATAAAGGGAAAGTGCACGAGTTGTTTTGTTTCAAAGGGGTATACTATCGAAGGATGATTGTCAGATGAAATCTAACTAAATCCTTAAATATTTTAAATTATTAAAAATTAGGTTTTCCCACACTTAACTGAATGTTAATTTGGCAATAGTTTGATCCTAAACTGTTAATTTGGTCAGCGTCAACTTTTTTTTGAATAATCTTTATCTAAAAAAAATTCGAAAATAATTTTAATATCGAAAAACAAAATAGCTTTGTTCTTCCATTTGTAAAGTGGAAGTTTTTTAAATACCTGTTTATAAATGTACTAAAACAAGTTCATTTTAATTATTGGTAAAGAATGTGAAGAATTTATTTCATTTTGAAGTCGGTTAATACTCTAAAAGGAAAAATAACAAACCACTAAGAAAATTCATGTAACATTTCAGCATCAGCATATATCTTTAAAGAACATCATATAACTCATTATTGCATTACAATAAATAAGCAAATTATATTTTAATAGTGAAAATTATCGGCATCAAAAAAAACCGTGGCAAAGACTTTCTACTAAGAATTACATATTTCATAACTGCCAAAATCAATAATTTTATTACTATTAAATTTCATAAGTTAAAAACAATTTTGATGTATAATTGTTAAAATTCAAAATAAAAATCGTTATTATAGTTACATTTTCATGGTTCAATAGCACCAAATTGTTTAACTATTTTTTTCGAAATTCTAGCCAAATCACTTTTGACAATGTCAATGTCAGTTGTCAGTGTCAACTGTCACACCACGGTGTCGAAGTGTGATACAAGTATTTCCTAAGATTCGGGGAATAGTATACTCTCGACTGGAGCTGATGCTGTCATGTCATCATCATCAGGCCTGGACCAATCCTGAAACAAGTTAATTTATCTAGTATACAATAACTAACAAAAAGAATTAAACAAAAGAAGTTGCGTTTTTTTTCATTAATTCTACTAATCGAAGCATGGTGATTATTGAAAATGGTTGAGTTTAAAGTAAGCTCTATTTAGTAAAATTACCTGTTCCTCAGTACTGGCAAAGAACAAATAGAAGAGATTCGCGCCAAGATCGATGGCGGCTGCTAAGTAGAACACTTCGCGCCACTGACCCAGTGTTTGCTGGAAATATAAATTATAAATAATTAATAATTAAAAATATTATTTATCCGGAATCAAATTCCACAGAATTAGCTTGAAGTAAGGGAACACCTAGGCCCTTAGGACAAGCTGTTAAAGCTAGTTCTAAACGAAGTCTACTATAGAATGCTATAGGCCTGAGTTTAGAATTGGAAACGGGCGTTATATTTATTATCTCGCGTTTTTTTCAAGATATTCATTTTAATAATGCCTATGTGCTTTAGGTAACACTTTAGTGGATTGATTTGGTGGAAACTTTATAAAAAGCTATTTCTTAGACTAGGATGGTTTCTTTAGATTAATAATTTTTTAATATTCATATGATATATTTGGGAATTGCCACTGTCGAAGAAGGCATAAAAATATCAACCGTACGATACAAAAGGAGACTTCAGTAACACGTCAATCTCCTGGCTTCGGGCCTCTAGGAAACGACGGACTGTGAAAGGGCGAAACTTGCCGCAGTCTGATAATTTACGAATTACGGAAATAAAATAATATTGGATTTGCGTTCGCTGATTACCATCATTTCATAAAATCTGATAAAAGCCAAGAGGCTGATTGCCATTATTTCATAAAATCTGATAAAAGCCAAGAGGCTGATTGTCATCATTTCATAAAATCTGATAAAAGCCAAGAGGCTGATACCATCATTTCATAAAATCTGATAAAAGCCAAGAGGCTGATTGCCATTATTTCATAAAATCTGATAAAAGCAAAGAGGCTGATTGTCATCATTTCATAAAATCTGATAAAAGCCAAGAGGCTGATTGTCATCATTTCATAAAATCTGATAAAAGCCAAGAGGCTGATTGCCATCATTTCATAAAATCTGATAAAAGCCAAGAGGCTGATTGCCATCATTTCATAAAATCTGATAAAAGCCAAGAGGCTGATTGCCATCATTTCATAAAATCTGATAAAAGCCAAGAGGCTGATTGCCATCATTTCATAAAATCTGATAAAAACCAAGAGGCTGATTGCCATCATTTCCTAAAATCTGATAAAAGCCAAGAGGCTGATTGCCATCATTTCATAAAATCTGATAAAAGCCAAGAGGCTGATTGCCATCATTTCATAAAATCTGATAAAAGCCAAGACGCTGATTGCAGATGGACGAAAAAAATTATATATAAAGAATACTTAGAACTGCTCCTCTTTCTTTTCTACTTCTAGTTATGGTTTTAAGTTATTGAATATTTACTTTTTTTGCTTGTAAGGCGGCGTTCTCTTGTCTCGGAGGTCAGTACTGAAGATTATGATGATGGATTAAGTAATCAATTAATGAAGAAAGACGTACAGAATCATATGTTTACTTTCATCTCATCATCTCCATACTTTTTTAGGATAGAATTCAACACAATTTTGGACACGCCTTAAGTAAGTCAAATTGAGATTTAATTGATGATTTCATGTAAGTTCGCGACACACTATACCATGACATACAACTCATCTATCTGTCAAATTTATTTAACGGTTGGGAGTAGGCTAAAGTTTTACAAATTTTAAATTTTTAGAATATACCTCTTAATTTTATAAACAATGGATCGATTTAGTAAATCGATAATTTTTTTTATGTAGAAGACAATATCTCGTAATGTCACAGATTAGAGAGAAAGCACAGACTACAAACTTAATTATGAGTGAGAAACACTTATAAGGCGCGAAATTTAAAATGTCATAACAAACCTGATCAGAGCTGATGATTTGTCCAATCACATATGGTGCCATGAAACCGCAGATATTGCTGGCCGCGTTCGTTATGCCATACATTGTACCAGCAAACTGCGGCGATAGGTCCATATGGTTCATTTGATTACCTATATGGAAAACGAGGTTTTATTTCATAATAATAAAAAAATATTGTTGTTGGATCAGTGTTCGAATCTATAAAAAAATATCAATAGGCACATAAGACTAATTAACTTAAGCATCAAATAATAATAATAATCAATGGCGCTACAACCTTTTTAGGTCTGGGCTTTAGATTTCTGTGTCTGTTTCATGATCATTTGGTAATCTAATAGGCAAGTAGGTGATCAGCCTTCTGGCCTGACGCACGCCCTCGACTTTTGGGTCTAAGGCAAGCCGGTTTCCTCACGATATTTTCCTTCACCGTTCGATCGAATGTTAAATGCGCACATAGAAAGAAAGTCCATTGATTCACAGCCGGGGATCGAACCAACGACCTCAGGGATGAGAGACGCACGCTGAAGCCATTAGGCCAACACCGATCTTAAGCATCTATGAAAGATAATACCACCACCTCGAACCTTTGATGCTATCCGTAGAACTTCGTCTGATACCTTAGGTCTCTTGGCGCAGACATCCCGTACTTATTTGTATATTTATTTTTAAACACAAGGTTTTGGACTATAACTTTGACACCAATTAAAAATAACTTAAATTATTATGACATTATGTTAATGTTCATATTATATGACATTTGCATGCTATATATGACTGATTGTGTGGATTTTTATAATTAATCGATCTAACTGTATCACTATCTTTGCAAAAAACCGATTTATTATTATTATTAGAGTACGTCTGTAGGGATTTGAGATCCGTCGAGTTGTTAGGTTCTTACATCTCACCCTCTCAAATATTTAGTTTTCTAGTGCAGCTTGCTCATACCTACACACTATACAGATACATTTAATCCATATAAATTTAACCACACATTTCACAATCCACTGGCTGGCAAGCTGTACAATAATGGTTTAGTTTGCTAGCAATGTCTAGATAAATCTGCTTCTTAATACATTTTAACAATAATTTAGAAAGATTTTTGTATTTTAGTCAATTTACATAAAACCATAATCATACACCAAAATCATCTCAATATTTCATTTTTCAATGTTTACGACTCACTACTGCCCTTGCTTTTCAAGGGTAGATGTAATAAAAAATATTAAATAATGATATCTGAGGGTTCCCAAATAGGGTTGTAGACGTACTGTATTATTATTAAACATTGTTTAATTACCAGCATACACTGCGCCACCAAACGCTGATGTTATACTCAGCAGCAGCATGACAGCAATCCTGTCGCAGCCAGCCCATGCGATGCCCAACAAACCGAAAGCGGGGACAAAGGCCGCTTAAAATTATAACACACAGTCAAAAATCAAAATCATATTGGTAACTATGTACACTTATGAACGTTAATATAAATATATAATAACAGATAAATGATAAAATTAAAACACGAATTTCGTCGAAAATCGTAGAACTTCTCGTTTAAATTTTGTATTTTTTAAATAAAGTATCTTTATTTTACCGAAAAAACTAAGAATGTCTAATAAAACTATATTTAAACAATTTGTATGACTCAAAACTTAGCGATAAGAAAGAGTGGCGGTTTCTTGGCGGCTCTACGCCCTTGACTTGCGAACTGGTAGTAAATGTAAATTTAAATATATTTAACTTCTTTTTTGACGTTCATAAGTGTACTTGTGTGAATAAAGTTATTTAGAGTTTGAGTATATTAGATGGACTGACGGTTAGGTACAGTACCCAAAGATTACAATGTATCCCTCAGATTTTTTTAAATTTTTAGCAAAATTTCTTACAATATTTGGATTTGAATGAAAATATACTTATAATTTAGTGTTTCGATAACGAAAGTTACTAACATTTAGCTCTTATCCAACAAAATTTAATAAAACATCTCCTCATTTTTAAAGTCAGTCAAATATTTAGCTTACCAACAGTGTTCCACAGCTTCATACTGTTAAGACGCGAGATCCAGCCCTTGGCTAACACCCAGTCAGCAAAAATACTGATTAAAATACCCGCGATCCATGCGGTTAAGTACGGCAGCGCTGATAAGCGCGCGTTCTGAAATAAATATGGTTTAACATTTTATAGTATAAAACAATAAGGTTAATTTAAGGATGCATAAAAGATTGAAGGAAGCAAGGGAAATGTACATAGAAGGTAAGAGAATGGTACCCTAGGGATGTAAAAAAAAGAAGTAAGGGAAGAAATATGAGGTGTTCAGAGGATGAAAAATAATAGCCGGAGTAAAATTATTAACAGAAGCGAGGGACAGATTTAAATGGCGACTTTTTGAGACCTTTTTAAAGAGACAAGCTGACTAGTTGCCAAATACTGCCCATAAGAGAAAAAGTAAATAAATCTCTTAAGTGAAGCACTTTGTTAAGATAAGAAAAAAATCAATGGTGAAATCAATTTTAACTACCAAATGTGCATTTGTAATAAATTATCAATTTTTATTGTAGTTATCGGTCACTATTTTGGTTATAATGGATTGAACATAAGACATTGATATATATCAATATCGAGCGAGCTTTTTTGTGACATGACATGACATTGATATACATAATATGTGTAACTAGCGGTTTTGGCAGCGCACGCCAGAATAGCTCTCAGATGGTATCCTACTTGATATTTTGGAAAATTCACACAATATCTTTATAAATTGTAGCCTATGTGTTATTCTGATGTATAAGCTATAATATTATTTTAAGGTTTAATAAAATTCATTAAGTAGTTTTTAAGTGAAAGAATAACAAACATCCGTTAATTCAAATTTCGCGTTTTTAATTAGTAGGATTATACTTACTGACACAATATCGAAATGCAGAATATTATTCATATATGTAGGCAATTCTGTTAGCTGAGTATAGAACAGCCATGACTGCCCACACTGGGCTATTAATATTGCCCATAATGGAAGACAGGTGAGGAATTTAAACCATGGTATTGACATAGAGGATTTTTCTTCCTGGAAATAGAAAGATATGGAATATAAAACAAAAGAAATAACTCATCAATTTTTTTGGTAAATTAGGTATTAGGTAGCAAGAGCATATTAAAAGAAAAAACTTTTTAACCTGATTAAAGTTATGTATTATTATAAATTTACAATTATTTAACATAATTTTAAATTTATCCGACGTTTCGCGTGCTTTACAGCGTGCGTGGTCACGGTTAAAAAGTTTTTTCTTTAAATGTGTAAAGGTTATGTCAATCAAAGACAATATTAAGAGCATATTAACCTAACATCTTAACACTGAACTTGGTCAACTAATTTTAAGGTTTTGTAAGACTTTATTCTTATAATTAAGTAAAATAAATCAGTGGCTTGTTTTATCATGTTTTAAGGTCTTCGCCTGCGATTTCCGTATCTGTTTCATGATCATTTGTCAATCTAATAGGCAAGTAGGTGAACTGTCTCCTGTGCTTGACGCACTCCGTCAACCTTTCGGGTCTAAGGCAAGCCGATTTCCTCACGATGTTTTCCTTCACCGTTTGAGCGAATATTAAATAGGCACATAGAAAAGTCCATTGGGTTACAGCCGGGGTCGAATCTACGATCTCAAGGCTGGGAGTCGCACGCTGAAGCCACTAGGGCAGCACTACTTTAACGTTCTTATAATTATTAGTTAATTATCTTAAATGGAAATCTGTCTGGCTTAAAAAATATGGGTTTTGACCCAAGTCTTTTAAAGAAATCAAATTCAAGTACCGAATTAACTTAGGCGACTGGCATTTAGCGTTTCAAGCGATTAATTTTACTAAATTATAATATGTAATTGATACAGCTGTGTCCTAAATTGAAATCTGTTTCATTTAGATAATGACTAATCACTATTGAGACAATGCCCTCTGTTACATAGAGTAACGACAAAGATATACCTTCCATTTAGAAAGTTTTCAAAATACATCCCCCAGTTTTGAGATGAAGAGCTAATGAGAGTAAGAGATAATAATAAAAATTTATTAATCATAGAAAACTCTGGTATATAATAAACAATATGTAGTTTTGTTTTTATAAATATATTTTTTTTTAATATAATAAGGGGGCAAACGAGCTTGCGGGACGACCAAAAAGGGCAGTCTGCGCAGCCCATAGACACCCACTTTTAGTGGGTGCGTTGCCGGCCTTTGAGGGATATAATATATAAAAACAGTGTTTATATACAAACTAATATATAAACACAAAATGACTTTACTGTAATGTGGAGTGTATTCTACACACACATTGCTCATAGCCGTGGAATATTTATTATCATTTAGAATTATCTTGTCAATAACAACTGCATAAGGTTTAGAATGATAACATATTGATCATGAAGTTATTTATGTTTTCTACGTATAATCAACAGAATGTTATGATGCTGAGAAATCTATGGCCAAAAATTACTATTAACTTAAATGGAAAAACATTAACTGCCAATTTAAACAAAACTCCCACATTATCATTGTGTTCTACATCAAACTCTCTTCAAAATTATGATTTATGTACTTCCACTTGCTTTAATGATTTTTTATCCATAATTTGTATTATTTAAGTTAACATAGTTTTGCAATTTTTCATACTCTATATATTATTTCCCTTAATTAAGGTGAGTTAATTAGAGGTGAGACTCCTTGTTATACATAGCAACAAATTTATTACAAATTATAGTATTACCTGTGGTCCAATAGAGTATGTGATATATTCAACCTCTTTTGGACATATCCTAGGATGCCTTTGTGGTGTATCATAGACCAAAAACATCCAAGCTATAAACCATACAATGCCGAGTCCACCAAAGAGGTAGAAGCATAGAGGCCAACCTCCTCCAAACTGAAGAGTGCATAGCCATCCAGATATTGGTAGTGATATTACCGTACCTATGTTTGAACCTTGAAAACAATATTTAGTCTTATAAAGTATAATTATATTATACAACCTAATTTAAATGTAATAAATATAATTGTTATTGATGGTTGTGGAGTAAATTTTGGTCATAATGACTACAATATGTTCAAAATGTGACCACCTTAACAAAAATATAATTTAAATCACTTAGCGCATCTAGTTAATAATTATTTTAGTTCTAGAATAGAAAAGAGGTCAACCTAGCTAATGAAACATTACATTACTTAACCTTGAATTTTATTGTATATTGCATATTAGTATTTTTGCGTTTTAGAGCAAATGTTACATTGTATGATATATATGTATTAATTAAAATTTTCAATAGATTCTTAATGGACCCAAATACCTATTTTGCCCATAAAAGTTTATAGTTTTGGATTTGTAATAATAAAATCTTAAGAATACTTTAAAACAATGATGAGAATTGTGTCAACATTTTTTGATTCTCGTTACAAGAATCTCATAATTAATTGGTGATAATATTTATTGCATGCAATAAATAACCTTGGGTTATAAATGTTAACTGTCCCAGTATCACACAATTAATTAACTGAGATAAAATTAATATGATCCCATTGAGTGGGTATGTATTGATTTCAATCTTATTTATTTTCAAATGTCAAAATATATAAATGAATTTCTACTAAAAAGTATTACAGGGCACCCAAATTAAATCTTACAAATACTAATAAGATTAATAATTTCTCATCTTCAGTAATGGTATTCTTCAGCTTCACTTACCAGCATAAACATAGGCAGCAAATTTTGATCTTTCTAGAGGAGGTATCCACCGAGCCAGCATTGCATGCATAGCTGGATAAGTGACACCTTCCCCAAGACCTTCTAGTACTCGAACAACTATGAAGAATTTAAAGTCTATAAATGCAGCTATTGGACTTAAAATAGTAAATATGGCTGTCAATAATACACCAATTCCATATACTAATTTGCCACCAAATATTTCCGCTATTCTACCACCTGGCACCTGGAAAAGTATGTTCAATATATAAGCATGCAAATCTTAAGTTAAATGTTAAATTCTTAAAAAGTAATGGTATGCACACCTGTGTTAAAACATAGCCATAGAAAAAGGAACCTAGAATTATACTTTGTTGTTCAGCCGTCCAGTTGAAGTCACCTGGTCTCTGAAAGAAAATTAATTATGCTGCTATTTTATTAAGATCTACATTCACTTACTGTAACCATACTTACTACTGCATGCATTGCAATAATAATTGGATTGCAATAGAAAATAGTGTACAAATCATCTTTTTACAATTTTAACCTAATTTGATATAAAAGATAGCAGTTAAAAAAAAATTACATACAGTAGGTGTTGAATCATTGGAAGCTGGTGTGGCTGGACACACATCTACTGTTTCATTGGTAGGTGTGGGTACTGTTGAATTAATCATAGCCACAATAGCTACTGATAGATTCACCCTCATTGCATATACATTGGCAAATCCTAAGAAGCCCATAATGCCAAGCACAGTTCGGCATTTGATCCATCCTGTAGTTTCCTCAACTATAAAATTAAAATATTTGTAAATACTTAAAAAATAACTTATATTCATATTAAGGAGTTGATAAAATTTTTAAAATGGCATAAACAAACTTCTATAACATTACTTTCACCTTATTAGATTATTAATTATCATAATATTTATAGGTTTTTGACATTATGTAAAAAGTAGGTCGAGCAATTTAAAAAAAACGAGGATATCTTTTATTTCCTATTCTATAGGTAAACTAATAAGAAGTCTAAATTACCTGTATCTGGTTGTACCAAAGTTCTACGACTGCTAGTAACATCGTTTTCAATGTCCTCATTTAATATAGGGCTTTCGTCTATTGGCAATGACATAGTTTAATAATTCTAACACATTCCCAATTATTCAAACTGCTCGATAAGAAATCGAAAATTAACCCATAAAACTATTGGTGGCTTTGCCTAAAATAATACAGCGGAAGATAAAAATGACTCATAACACTGGATAATAACAAAGGAATCAGTTTCAATAACTTTGGCGAAACAATCACAAAAACTACGCGAACGTGATGTATATTATTGTCATATTGTCTAACAATTAACAATGCAATTGATATTTGATACACATAGCTTGACATCTATTAAAGCGTTGCCAATTGTCAATGTCAAATGCTTACACCGATTACATAAACCAAGTAGCTTCGGACGGTTCCAAATGGCCACCATACCGCTGAAAATCAGCAAATTTTGAACTGAAAAGTATGGCATGGTGATTTTCGTAAATTGGCTGCAAGACGACGATTATCTGTGCAAAAATTTGCCTGGTAGAATAATAAGTCGGTTTTTTATACTGCTTCAATGATTTTTAGCCTATCCACCTTAAAAGGCCGATTACGACAAAAAAAGACTTTGCCTGACTCCTCTCACTTTTAAATAAGTTAAGCAAACTATACTAAATTACTAGCAGACCGGCCAAGCGTTGCCGTGGCTAAGGTTTTTGTTATATATAGTAGTAAACTATTCAAGGGAAACAGTAGAAAAACACCACCATGCTTTTTTGGTGGTTATGCCATTTAATTGTAGCTTATGGAAAACGTTGGTACTTTCAAGACAGCGCCATCTGTTAGAATTGTGACTGTCAAATAATAAACAAATAATTTGTAATAATAATAATATTGGGGG
The DNA here is from genome assembly GCA_905332375.1 of Pieris macdunnoughi. Lineage (NCBI taxonomy): Eukaryota > Metazoa > Arthropoda > Insecta > Lepidoptera > Pieridae > Pieris > Pieris macdunnoughi. Next base: position 3,459,712 of record CAJOBZ010000027.1, on the reverse strand, counting down.
TATAAGTTAAGATGTAAGCTATCCTTTCTTTTAAGTTAGAGCAAACTGCACACTGTGTGCAAATTTGATTAAAATCGGTTAAGTAGTTTAGGAGTCCATAACGTACAAACAACGTGACGCGTAATTTATATATATTAAGATTAAAGATATTATTTATTAATTTTTATACGTAATATTTTTCACAAATATATTTGTATGTTTCATCAGAATATTCATATTGTAGTGTTGTGCCTAGCTGCGTCGAAAAGTTTGACGCAATTTTTTATATTGGAAGATGGCAAAAAATAATAAATCATAATATAATGATGTACATATATAGGGTGCCTATTACATGTAAGGTAAGTGGGGGCAAGATGAAAAATGTGGTAAGATAATAAATTGTCTATAACACCGATTTAAACGTATTTTTTTGAGTGCTGGTATTGTTATTTAAACCGCCAGTTTCTAACGTTCCAAATAGTGATGGGTAGGACAAACGAAATTGAAGTGTTTGTATGTCCCACCTCATTTTATAAAATGAGTTAATACATTGTACCACTTCATTTGAGGATTCTGTTCTGTACTGTTAGTCCCTTTATGTACGAATCCATTGTCTCTATGGCGCAGGTCTTTCGACCATAAAAAAATAAATAAAAAGGGTGCGTGTACTTATGTACGCGCGTAAGAAGTTATACTTCTTTGGCATTATTAAAAATAGTTTTTGATTGCATGCAAATAATTAATTACAATCAAAGACTGGAAAAGGAGTCATTATAGTCAATCAAAAAGTTCAGTTCACATTTGAAAAATTAAATATTTATTATTATTCTCTTACATTAAGTGTAACATAAATTCTATTATTATTCGAATGTTGTTTTTAAATTATGTCCAATGCCGTAGCATCTTCCGTGGGCAACTTCATTCTGTTAATGTTGTGTAACGGTGCGCGCGCTACGTAAAATTTCACTCTCATCAATTTTTCATAACGCGCCTAAAGAAGTATAACTTCAAAAAGTCAAGTTATTTATGCAAACAAAAACCAATTACAATAATATGTCACAGTGAACAGTCACTGTCACTCATTCAATAATATCGATTTAATCAGTTGCTCATCAGACACGATTTTTAACTATTGTCATTGTCCTACTTGGGATGGGAGAATAAGACAAAATAATTCATCTCAACTCATTCATGACATACGACTCACCGCCTCAATCACATTCAGCGCCTAGCCCGCGTTTGAAATACCTCAACGAGTTTGAAGCGGTACAAAATGTGTGTTTGAGGTGATGCGACATTTGACAACTTTGAATGTGACATTTGAGGTGCCTCATGTATGAGGTGCGCAACACTAGTTCCAAACCACATTCGAAGTTAGCCGTCCAGAGTGCATGGAGTGCGTAAATTTGAATAATTTCTGCGTCGTGATTTTTCGTATAATCTGCAAGTGATTTAATTTTACCCCGTGTACTGTAACTTTAATTACAAGATAGTTACGACTGTTTCATAGGAATATTTAATTATAGTTTTTATCTATCACATCAAAATACGGCAATTTTTATGTCATTTAGGAAATATCGAGGATGAGGATGGTTTCGGCCTTGAAATGCTTTACATGTTTTTATTTTTGAAGTTATACTTCTTTAGGCGCGTTATGAAAAATTTATGAGAGTGAAATTTTACGATGCGCGCGCACCACATATGCGTGAAGTTAGCAGCTATGCCAAGAATTTTGAATGACCATGATAATGTCATTTGTAGTACCTTTTAAACAGATAAAGGAGTTTTAATTATTTTTCAAAGAAATTTAGCAATGCTTTTTCACAAAGTCCTATTGTTACTTAGTAAAAAGGTTATGAATCATACCTAGTTATTAAATTGAATTAATAATATAATAAAACTAGGTATGATTCATATAATAAACTTATTTAAGGATTTCATGAAGGTAATAACTTTAATACAACTTTTTTTGCAAGTTAAATATTTATTATTAATTATTGAATATTTTAAAAAAATAAAGAAAGCCAAAGAAGTATAACTTCTTACGCGCGTACATTAGTACACGCACCATTTTTTTGTATGCCAGCAAGGATATAAGACTTAAAATTAAAATTACATATAAAAATCACTTTGGCTTTCACTATTTTGTAGCGCGTATGACAACACTTGGTTTGTTAAATCAAAAAATATTTCGAGTAAATTCACTAGCGGCAGCTTTTAATAAATAAGCTTTTCACCGTTACTGCTATGTTTTCTTAAATAGTGATTTGCAATATTATATTGACATTTATCTTCTATGGTTAATATGTAAGTGCCTAAAAGAGTATAATGGATTTCATTATCACACGTTTTAACCAGATCAATAGGTGATTTAGTGTATACTATCGGTTAACTTGTAAAAGTTTTACTTTAATATCTTCGAGTTGTATTGGGATTTGCTTGCAGGAAACATTATGAGAATATTTCATCAGGTCCAGGATACAAGTGGGGTTGGGTTTTAAATACCGTCGCACTTTTTTTATGATACTAACTATTTAGGAGTCTCGGGGGACCTTCATTGGAACACCTCCAAGTGATTTTTGCTGCCGGAAACGCGTCTAAGTATTTTTAATAAAAATTTATAGCTTTGTGAAATGTATTGAAATTTGTAAACAATCCGCCATTTTCTACTTTTCTATTGGTTATAAGAGATGTGACGTTCACTTTAAAAAATCGTGTTTTTAATTTATCGATTGATAATAATCGTGTTTTTTATTTATCGATTATTTCCTCATTTTTGAAATTTAAAGTTATAGAATAATCAACATTGAAATTAACCTAATTTCGTGTTGATAGATTATAGGGTTCCGAAAATTTTGAAATTAGCGATACCTACTCGTCTGTATTTCCTAATTAGTAGGTACTTGTATTTCATTGTTTGCAACTTTCTGTATTATTTAATTTTTACTAGAATAAAGTGTTTACTTTAATATCCAAAAAGTACCCAAAACCGAATCAGAGCACCCCACTATCCACGTGGTCTTGTCTGTCTTACCCCTAGAGTGTATATAAATAATCGGAGGCGCGGAGGAAGAGCAGCCCCTACCCGCTGTAACAAAAAAAGGGTGCGTGTACTTATGTACGCGCGTAAGAAGTTATACTTCTTTGGCATTATTAAAAATAGTTTTTGATTGCATGCAAATAATTAATTACAATTAAATAATCAAAGACTGGAAACGGAGTCATTATAGTCAATTAAGTTCAGTTTACATTTGAAAAATTAAATAAATAATTATTTATTATTATTCTCTTACATTAAGTGTAACATAAATTCTATTTAGTTAAAAGTATATATAATTATATATTTAGAACATCTCTACCAAACACTAAGAAGTATGTTGTAGCTTTGGCAGTATTGCACAATATAAAATTAATAAATTTCTTTGAAAAATTAATCAAAACTCCTTTATTTGTTTAAAAGGTAAATGACAAATGTCATTATGGTCATTCAAAATTCTTGGCATACGAACTTCACGCATATTCTATTTCTTTTTACTTGTAGATTGTCTTATTCCTATCTCGCTCACGCACGCTATAATCACACTCCCAATTTTGTGTCACAGGTGCGCGCGCATCGTAAAATTTCACTCTCATAAATTTTTCATAACGCGCCTAAAGAAGTATAACTTCAAAAATCTGAAAGCTGAATAAAATGCCTGTGCTTTGGTACGCAAGGGTGGAGGGGCTGCATTTCCCGTAGCGCCGGAGCTGTCCAAAAAAACAAATATTATTTAGATCGGTTAGGTCAGGTTAGTATATGAATATTTGGTCGCCGAAGGCGACCAAGAAGCCGGGTTGGGGGGGCTTGAATAAACAATTATTATTTAGATCGGAGCTGTCCAAAAAAACAAATCAAACAACAAACGCGTCTAAAAAAAAAAATAATATTTAGACGCGTTTCCGTAGCAAAACTCACTTGGAGGTGTTCCAATGAAGGTTCCCCGAGACTCCTACATAATTAGTATCATCAAAAAAGTGCGACGACATTTAAAACTGTTACCAGGTTTGTTTCAGGTTGGGTAATGGGTAAGGTACCATTTTATAATAAAAGTAAATTTATTTCTTAAGTAAAGGTATTTCTAATACTAAAGTAATTAAAACATTGTTCTTAAAATACGATTTCAAAGTCATGGACTGTTCAATCCTTATAACATTTTCAGGAACTACTTTGAATATTATTAGCCTATCTGTTTTCTCGACACGTGATCTTCTAAGATCTCTGTTATGTAGCGATGTGCAGTCAAACCCCCTTTACTACCGTGTTGACGGACCATGTCTAAGAACACAAGTTCTGTTCGCCCGTACATCGATATGCCACCCCAGACCATGTACGAACCGCCTCCAAAAGGAACACGCTCCTCAATGCAACTTTGAGCATATCGCTCCCCACGTCGACGATAGACTCTTCTCCGACCATCTGCACCATATAAACATGTCCTACACCCGTCTGTGAACAATACGGAAGCCCATCGCTCATCTGTCCAATTTAGATGATCACGCGCAAATCTTAAGCGAGCTTGTCTGAGCTACAGACAACTTTGGACCATTTGCTGGTCTAAAAGGTGTGATATCCGCTTCCTTTAACCTTCTTCTTATTGTTCTTGCACTAACGTTTACTCCACGCACTTCATTAAGCTCTGTTTTGATGTTAACTGACGTGAGGAAACGATTTCACAGGGAAGTTGTAACAATAAATCGGTCATCAGGACCGGTGGTTGCTCGAGTTCTGCCTGTACCACGTCTCCTTTTGTAAGAACCTGTCTCCACAAACCTTCTGTATATTCTAGAAACCGTAGACTGGTTTAAATGTAAATTTCGACCAATCGTTCGTTGATCCAAGCCCTCCCGCACCAATGCTACAATTTGCGCAGCTTGTTCGGACGAAGTATCCATATTATGGTTCAGAAACTCTCGATGAGTTAAAAAGCTAACCCAACAATTCTGCTGGTAACAATAATTCAAATGTCAAAAGAATAAAAAATCAATAAGAATCAACTTAAAAAACACGCAAATCTGATACTACGAGTAAATTTTCTTTTCCCGGCTATATTCATTTGTTTTACTGCAGTTCTATTTTTAAATATTGTTTTTTTAAGATTAAGGGCCAGTCTCCATATTTATATAATTAATTAATCTAAAAAGTTTGCATACTTATTAAAAGCAGTTTATGAGTCCGTCAGTATATATTCATTTCCGCGTTCTTAATATTCTCGTCTTCGATTAAATTAATTTTAGAAAATAATGTACTACGGACGCTTTGGATTCGTTTACAAAAACTTAAATATGACTCCCCTTGATTAATTTTAATATTTTCTAATTCAATTGAAATGTATTCTCTCAGTTCTAGGGTCTCCGAAATGTTGGATAAGAATTATTGTTTTTAACTCAGGCCAATTATTTATGTCTTGTCGTTCGCTAATTAAATGGCTCGCCTTGCCTCGTAGGCGGTTTGTAATCGCGTGAAAATCACATAGTCTTGCGCTACATTTGGAGGCTCTAAACGCTCTAACACATAAGTACTCGCTTTTTCTTAAATTTAATAATTTCTAATCTCCATCGAATTTGGGTACAATATTTAAAATATCGGATGGGATTGTGCGTATTTCCTGCATCTCAATTTTAGCAAGAACAATTAATTATATATATTTATTACAATATAGGAATTAAAAAGAATATACTTTTATTATTTTCTTTATTTTTTATTTTAATTTATTTTATAATTCAATATAATTTTATTTATACTGTATTTATTTATTGTAAGTTACAACTCATATAATTTTATATTTTCTTTTTAATTCAATTGAATTACATATCAACTTAAAAGTTACTTAAATCTATTTATACACAGTCAATCGGAAATAAAACGGGACAGGTTGGAATGTGAAGAGGTTTACTCACATAAATCTGGAACCCATTTCTTCAACTTATAACTGTTACACATGATTTTTAATTTTCACGTTTCACTTTTTCCGATCGCTCGTTATATGACAAATTTATTTGGTTTTGAAATACCCGTTAAATGCGTTAAAACACGCGCTACCCTATACTAGACCGATTTTAGGTCTTTTTCGCCAGTCAAATCGCGACGGTATTCAATAGATTTTTTTAAAAAATATAAAAGAAACTTTATTGATTAAAAATACAAGTGTTATTAGACGGTAGTCGATATTAGACTTCTATTTAAACGGTGGTCGATGTTAGACTAATCTGAATATAATTCTATTCTTACTGCTAAAAACCCTTACATGATAAAATAATAAAACTAAGCATTCATCGTAGTAGATGTATTAACGCTTATGGTGCGTTCTGGGTATATGTGTGAGAATGTAACTATGTATACATTACCGAATATGCAAATTAAAAATTTAATAAATTAAAATTCGATTTTAACTATCTTATCTATCTAAATTTATACTTAAAATGAAAACCGGCGTTAAAAGTATTACATTAGGTCACCCTCCTGTCTTCGCTCGTGAACTCGAAAGGAGATTAGCGAATGGCCTTTAAGTTTTGAAAAAATGGGATTTTGAGCTATCTAGAAAAGTAATAATTTTTCTCGTGGAACGCTATATTACCACATTAAAGAACCATGTTCCAGGACCAGATTGGTTCACTTATATTCTGTAAACGTCATGGACTTACATACTGACCCGTATATTATCCCGAAAGAAGGGAACCCCGTCCTCTCGAACATGGCACACTCAAATAAAATACAGTGATGTTTTTACGGCCGTTAGTCCAATTCAAAAACATATATCCCCTAAACTTTATGATGGGATTTGTGGAAAATTGAGATGGCAAAAGTTTGGGAACGTCTGTTTCAATCTTTCCCCGTTGGGGTAAGATTAATATATAAAAAACAAACAATTAGCTGTATCTTTGTTAAATAAAGGTATTTTTTCACGAAAGTCAGATGTAAGTTTTCAAGACACTAAGGCTATGGACTTAAAACAGTACAGGTTAGTAGGTATTTATTGTTCTACAAGAGGTTCAAACACAACAAACCGTTCAATCTTCCCCCCACTCACCTTACACCATTTCAAGCAACAAGTCCATCAAGCAAAATAATTTTGATTTTATTAGATTATTCCCTTAAAACAAACTACATGTACAAATTTTATACATTTATTTGTAATAAGAACCCATATAAAAATAATTTATTAATTAGTCATTAATGAAATGCTGCCTTTTAAATGGACAAAGTTGCGTCATATGCATAACCATTATGCAATTTAAACTATTGGCCAAAATTGTTTACTTATTGTAGGAATCATCAAGCCCATAATAATTGTTGAAATTAAATTAACACTGTTATTATCCAAAATGTTTTTTCCGCTTATATGTTTTATAGACATACTTGAGTGGGATACAATTTTACCCGCTTTATCAACACCTAAAAGAAAAAAAAAACTATTTAAAAATCATGTAAGAAACACCCATTATGAATACTATAATTGCAAGATATTTTATTCCTTAGTAAAACTAAGCTTATCTTTGAATTTCACTTTAATAAATTAAAAACCCATAAAGAGGAATCTAAGGCACTAGAGAAGTATGTAAAAGTTCATACCACTATACTGCATAGTTGCCCCCATAAGTGAATCAATACCACTTCCAATGAGGCCACTAATTCCTCCATAGATAATAATAGGCCATTGAGGAGGTGCATATGTAAGTATGTTTGTATCAGCAAAATATAAAATAGATAAATAATGTGCAATTCCTATTACAAGTCCCCCAACAGTGCTTAAAACAGTTCCAATTAAACTAACTCCTCCATTTGTTCCTTTTGGTACTTTCTTAAAAGTAGTAATCAAATATGGGTCAGATTTAGATAAAACTGTGCCTAATTCTGAGGCCCATGTGTCTCCATTACAGCAAGCGAGTACTCCTGTAAAAAAAAGTTAGATCTGTAACATTTAAAGCAGATTCAATGATGAATTTAAATATTATTATAAGCTTAATTTGATTTACCAAGTACTCCCATACTCAACCATGATGCTCGATAGTCTTTAATAAAGTCAATAGGTCGCTCAGAAGACCCAACATCAATTAAATACAGAAGTGCAAGCTGAGTAGCCATTCCTCCATTACACAGTACTTGAACCCATGTTCTCTCGCCACCTATTTGAAAGATATAAATAGTATTCAAATTTAAGAACCTCAATTGGAATCAAATACTTTTATACCTTCTTTAAAGTCCTCTTCAAATTTCCGTTTTAGATGTGGACGAAAGTGAGATGCCTTTGATGAGGTAAAGAAAAATGTCAATAATATAATTACAAAGCAATAGTTAGATAGAACAAGAATAAAACCAACAACAAGGGCAAGTAAGGCCCCACTGAGATTCAAAGTTCTTCTCTTGTAGCCATAAACAGCTATTGGTATTGGTATTAAACATGATGCTAGCCATCTGCCAGGAGATATCACAGGGAAATCTGTAAAAAAAAAATCACGAAATTTAATAACCACTAGAACAAAGTAAAAGAGCTTAATTAAAAATATATAGGTAGTTTCTTTAATTTAATTTAGGTTTCATTACATACCATCAAAACCTTCACTCTGAAATAATTTTGAGTAAATTATGTTTATAATCCAAAAAGACATAGACAATGGTATTGCTATAGCAATTGAAAGCACTGAGAAGACATGATTATTTTGTATTCCCTTTTTATCTTCCATGTCATTTTTCTTGATTTCCATTTTTATAATAATTTCCTTCCAGCATTAAATATCAATATTTATATAAAATTGATAAGTCAGTATTAAGAGTTTTCAAGAAAGTTTACCAAAACAACCTATTTTTAGCTGCAAATAAAAATAAATTAATGAAATACATATCAAAGCAAACATATTTTTTTTTAAATATTATTATACCAATAATATAAATATATGTAGAGAAAAAAATGCTAACAATAAATGGGCAGAATTACAGAGTCTGAAAATAAGTAAAATTGCTAGCTAACCGATTTCCGAGTTTTAAACTTTATTTTTTGTTTACAAATAAAAATACATATACTAATTTACTAAATACTAATCATCTCTAAATTCTATTGCAAATTGCAATTGACACTTGGCACTTGGCAGGTGCTGAGTGAGCGACCACAGGTGGCGACGACCAGCGACGACAGTCGACACATTTCTTCTGTCCTCATTAGATCAGTGAATCTTGACGTTGGCAGATTGTCATTTGTTATTCACTGACATAATAAAACTTGATTATTGGATACAAACTTCAATCAATCATCAAAGTAAAATCGGCTGATTGAGTTAGTTTTGCTTACTAGTGTTTTTATATTGCTTTTTTTTGTATTTTAATTAATTTTGATTTGGTGTAGCATTTATGTTGTGTTGTTTATTAATGTCTCAGGAAACAATTTAAGCTATGGGCTTTGTTGTTTAATAATACAGTATTACGAAAGTGCACGATGAAGCCTGTAATTGATTTTGATGAATGTTTACGAGACTCTCCCAAATTTAGGTAAGTTACAAAACTGTTAGTTGAAAGTATGCAATAGAAAGTAAATCTTTCTACGTGCTTTGTGATTTAATCATATCAACAACGACTGTTTAGGGAACAGCTGGAAACAGAAGAATCAAGTATTGACGCGTTGGAACAAAAGCTTGATAAAATCCTTAAGACATGTTCTGTTATGATAGAAACTGGAAAAACGTACATGAACCAGAGAAGGTGAGTTTTAATGGTTTTATTAGATAACAGAGTCTTTTTAAGCCATATCATGATAAGCCATTATTTCAAATCAATGGTTACAACCATAGACAGGATGTGGCTAATTAGGTTATTCCTTAGTTTAATCATATTAAACTTTTACAAGTTTTTATAATTACTTTATAACAACATTATTTGCAGCATATTTACAAATGCACTATGGGATCTGAGTGGTAACTTCTCTGAGGACCCATCAATTATGTCTATGCTTAATAGAATGATACATGCTTTGCAAGAGATGACCAAATTCCACTCTATATTGCTTGACCAAGCATCAAGGACTATACTTAAGAATCTCAGTGCATTTATCAAAGTGTAAGTATGGTAATTAATGAAATAGTATCATCATAACCTGTTTTTGCAGATTTTAATTAATACAGATTTTTGATATTTAATAATAAAAAAAATGTTATAACTAGTAGATTATAGAAATAGGGATGATAAAAGTTGTGAAGTTGACTTTTAATGATCTCTCTAAATCATAAACTTATCTATAACGTTCATTGACACCTCATAGATATGTAATAGGTTTATTAAGTATTGTGAATAACTTTTTGTTGCCTTTTGTATCCTACAAAAAGAGATTACACATTATTTTGGTATCTTGTTCAGTCTAACAATTAAATAGAAAATATTTAAATTTAAATAAACCCTTAGATTCATAATAGATTTAAATATTAGCTAATATGTTAGAAGGTAATATAACTTGTTATAAATTAAATCTTATTTTTACCAAGCAAATTAACATACATGATAATTATTTCTGTATTATTGTGATTCACTATCAGGTTCCAAGTTATAATGCAATGAATCATCTTGGTTACGGATATTTATTGTTTGTTTGGTTTTTTTTTTTCAGAGATATTAAAGGGGTAAAGGAGAGCAAACATCACTTTGACAAAATCTCAAATGACCTAGATATTGCTCTGATAAGAAATTCACAGGTACTGGTTATATACTGAAATACTTATTATTAATAACAATTGAATCACCAATACCCCATCATTAAGAAACAGGTCCCCTAGTTTGTAATATTTTGCAAGCACTAAATATACCAAAAAATACTCATTTAGTTGTTATATTTTAAATGAATGGATGAGGGCTTCTCGCAACATGAAAATGTCCTTTCAAAACTAAAATATAAGTTTTTCTGTAAATGTTTGAGACCACTTTTGCCTTTTGTCTTAATGATTTATTTAAAGCTAAATGTATGCCTTTATTTTATTCTCAAAGGTGTCACGTCACAAGGCAACTGATGTGGAGGAAGTTGTGAATCTCCTACTGGCTACAAGATCTTGTTTCCGTCACACTGCACTTGATCATGTTCAGAAGATTACGATGCTACAGGCCAGAAAACGACATGAAATATTAGCTACTGTAAGTAGTACATATTTCTGTACTTAGTACTAAAAATATTAATTAGGAAATTATTTGACATAAGTAGGGATTACAAATTAAAAATAATGTAGAAGATACACCCAAAAGTCAAATGTGTCAGGCACAGAAAGTCTGACCACCTACTTGCCAAAAAGAAATGGATCAGATGTTATTGTCTTCTCTTATTGATCTTTACATTAACATAAGTGTGATAACCAACCAGCTTAAAGGCCGGGTTATACTACAGCCACGCCGCGTGTCGCAACGCTGCCTGACGCACGGGCTGGTGATTATACTACAGTGTCGTGTCGCCGCGCGTGCTGATTCATTTTTGTGTCAGTTCAGTGGTGACCGCGTAAACGTCCGCATCTATTTACAATGTTCTCTTCCGACTCAGATACGGATCTTGAAGAAGATATTGCCTGCCTATTTATGTTAAGCCAACTCAAGAAGAAAAAAAAATTGTTGGCCTATTTCTTCCCACGCTGCTGTTCTTATCAAATGGTCTTTATAATCTTTATTTTTAGGATCATATAAAAATTTATACTCTCTCACTAGCTCAATAAGTTCGTCAGCGGACATCTTGCGCGCGCTCAAAAATGTGGTAGATGTCTGCTTGCTTGCTCGTCAACACGCCGAAATGCGCAAATGCGCGTAGCCACGTGGCGATTATACCAACGTGACACGTGAGCCAACGGGACACTTCCCCCACTACCGAGCCCACGCCGATCGAAATCGAGCGATCTGCGTGGCGTCAGCTCACTCGGCGACACGCGGCGTGGCTGTAGTATAACCCGGCCTTAATGTATATATTGTCAATCTGATTCCAAATATAAAATGTTACGTAGGAAATGATTAAATTTATGGAGACCTTGCCATAGACACGTGTCTAGCCCAAAAAGCGTGTCTGCCCCAACCATAGCCTTCAATTATATGATGTCTGTACTAATTAGGAAGGAGGCTATTATGTAATAAATAATCTTTATCACTTCATGTATAAAACAAGTTAATCGATATAAAGCCTGAAAACTGAAACTACAACAAGATAGAATTATTGTTTTTGGCAGTGAAATTAATAATATAAATGAAATGTTTCACCACTAAGTTATTTTGGAAGTTTTTCATAAAAAATCTAATTTCTTTATTCAACAGTCACATTATCTGGAAGCCTTTAGGCAAATAGATAAACACACCTACTTACATCATTAGCCTAAGCCTGTCTGTAAGAGCATATATAGAATCATTTTTTTTATATTGCGCTTATATTGCGTTAGCTAAACGGATATATGATATGTTTTGTTTTATGTATCCTACCATGTACTTAAAGGTTGTGACGTCAGCGTTATTAAAACGAAATTGGATTTCGTCGTAAATGACATCGTTAGGGCTTTGTTCGTAAGTGCCAATGCTAGCCAATTATTGATAATATAATACTGTTTATCCTTGAAATCGCTTCTGAAGTAACGTGGCAAGCTTGCTTGTATGTGATTGTAGACGTTAGCATTTGATTTGTAGGTGTTGTTAATACTGCATCTTATTTATTTATTTATAAGTAATCTTTATATAGGTATACACATACATATTATAGAATAAAACGGTTAGACAATATACAAAGCTAAAACAGATTACATAAAACAAAATATACGAAACAGAAAACATAAGTCAAAGAAGTACATTAATAGATTAAAAAAAAGAAAACTGAAATTCAACATTACACAAACCCCTACTTAATATTTTAAATAAAAAAATGTTTAAAAAAATTAAGGCAAAGTCATCCCGCTTTTTCATATATTCCCTCTTTGGTAAGGTGGAAAATGTTTTCATCTTCATAAATTGTATTGTAGTTAGCTAAAACCCGATACATTGGCGATTACGCAGATAATTAATGTTCGTACAAGTATCGGCACGAAACTCTAGCGCTGACCGTTATTGCGCAGAAGTAAAAAATAAGGTACCTGAGGGGGGCTAGCGGAATGAAGTGTTTCGATTGGCTCTCCAGTCGCATTCCGTCCCCCGCGCGACAGTACACATGCGCAGCAATCCCCTCCACGTATCGGCCAGCGCTAGACTTACGCGCCGCTGCCTATACGAGGCACATGGAACAATTCGTCATGATCGTAGAACAATGTCGGATTTGAAAAAAATCCACGTTTTATCATATTTGGATACTAGTAGAGCAAGATCCCAGGGCCGCCAGACGTCACGTATTTTCTGACGGATGAAATGTGGACGATTGGGTAGTGTTAGTATGTACTATGATCGTATGCCTACCTGCTAGCTTGGTCAAACGGCCAATTTCCAGGTATCAGGTAATCAAGGTACACAAAAACATTACTTACTTCACGTAAATTCTCATGGCTGATTTTTATATATGTTTTCGAGTGTATAGTTAAAAATAAATTGTCAATACTCCCAGACACTTTCCGTCGGCCATATTGCTTAACAGACGCTTTAAGGGTCTCAAAATAATTAGTCAACTTCACGTAAATTCTGACGCTCCATTTTTATATATGTTCATCCGACAACTATTTTAAAAGCTTTGACAAGAAGACAGACCGATCCAAGGGGCCAATCATCCCCTAAACTAAATTTTGATATCTCTATGAGTGAGAGAGCATTATCTACGCGCATGAGACTGAGTGAGACCGACTGCGCTGTTAAAGCCATGAAAATTACTTGAACAGATATTTTATAATTTTTAGAACTTTTGTTGACAAGTAAATTATAGCAACAAAAATAAGAAAAAAATTGACACATAATAAATAATACTAAAGTTAGCAGACATTTTTTTTTTTTTCAATTTATTAATTAGAACTAAAAAATATTTTTTTAAAAATACCACTTATATTTAAATAGCAGCAATTTTTTAATTAATTATTTATTGGAAATTTGGAAACAAAGTGGAAAAATATTAATTCTTCAATATTTCTTAACAGTGGCTTTTAATCTTCATTATCATCATCATCAAATATCAATCTTGAAATTGAATATCTAAATCGTGATCGTCATCATCAGCATTATCCTTATTTTCTTCCTCTGTAAAAAACAAGTTAAACAATGAAGGTCTGAAAAAACTAAAAAGATACAAATAATATGAGAAACGAAAATAATTTACCTGATTGTTCTTCCAGCGACTCACTGACAAAACCCGGTAATTGATCTCCATCGAACCGATGAAAATCATATTTACCATCTTGTAGTGTCCAGCCATTGTTTTCGGGGTTGAAAATATTTATCATCTTCATACTTGCATTGTTCCAAAGCTAGGCCGTCGAAACTGTTGCCAAAGCTCACTTTTACAAGGTGGTAAGTTACTGGCATCGAAGTTTCTTAAATTCTTTCGATTGAATTCTTCATTTATATCAGATACCATGTATGTAAATGATAAACAACTGTAGTCTGGCAGCATCTACATCAATTATTCCAGGAAAATTGTAAACATCACAGATAAATTTTTGTATTATGTTGAATACACGTTCTTCTTCATCTACATCACCAACAAAATCCAACGTACCAAAACGGTGAAATGCTTTGTTGGTACTCTTCATTTTTCTTCAAAATATTAAACGGCTTTTGCTTGCCCTTTTTGAATAATAATAATTTTTCAAGTAATTTTCATGGCTTTAACAGCGCAGTCGGTCTCACTCAGTCTCATGCGCGTAGATAATGCTCTCTCACTCATAGAGATATTAAAATTTAGTTTAGGGGATGATTGGCCCCTTGGATCGGTCTGTCTTCTTGTCAAAGCTTTTAAAATAGTTGTCGGATGAACATATATAAAAATGGAGCGTCAGAATTTACGTGAAGTTGACTAATTATTTTGAGACCCTTAAAGCGTCTGTTAAGCAATATGGCCGACGGAATGTGTCTGGGAGTATTGACAATTTATTTTTAACTATACACTCGAAAACATATATTAAAATCAGCCATGAGAATTTACGTGAAGTAAGTTATGTTTTTGTGTACCTTGATTACCTGATACCTGGAAATTGGCCGTTTGACCAAGCTAGCAGGTAGGCATACGATCATAGTACATACTAACACTACCCAATCGTCCACATTTCATCCGTCAGAAAATACGTGACGTCTGGCGGCCCTGGGATCTTGGACCATAGGTACATTGACTAAATATTACGGCTACATTAAAATAAAAATTCCATGTGTTTTGAATTTCAAATTAATCATTCGGTAAAGTGACTGATTTGATAGAAACATGTGATTTTTCTAGAAAACTGTGTAATTTAATGTTATTATTTTTATGTTTTTTCAAAACAAACCCTTTTGTTTGCTTGTATGCCAATTTTCATAATAACGGAATATGAATTAAAATAGTTATGACCAAAACTAACATGATTATATTATTTTGAAACTACCCTGTAAAGTTTACTATTTATCAGATCCGTCACTATTCTACGACTATGACGAATTGTGATATCTTATCGCACTCGGAGGATATATACGTATATTTCCTAGTGTACCTCCTAGGCCTCCCATTGCTGATTGCGTAAGACCCAGGCTATCGTATCAGTATAAAACACAATGCGTGACTAAGTAAACATATCAACACTGAATTCGTAATGTAGTAACCGCTACGTCGTGTTCACCTGTTTTATTACGTCAATACTTGTGTTATTAACATAATTTTACATTACCGTTATATTTTTGTATCCTTGGGCTCGTGTGATTGTTTGCGCAGTTGTATATAATTAGTGAATGGACTCGGCTATCTATACCTACATATATCTATTTAAATGGAATGGATATGCGTGTTCTTCTTATCCTACGTCATTATAGTTTGTATGTCAATTATGACTCATGATGCTGGTTTGAAACACAAAAAAAATATTCTTAAGCCAACCTCTTTGTCCGTACTATTCTTGAATAGTGCAACGCAACATTGTCCGCTCCCGTGCCTCTTTACCAGCTTTTAATTAAGTAAAGTGGTAGGAAGTTGTTTAATCAAACTTGATTTTATTGGGATCGAAGATGCAACAGGCAGTATTTTCCATAAAAGCGTTTTGAGCGTTGGCCGCGCACCACCACTATGTGGAACCAGCTAGACACTGAAGTATTTCCGACCCAAGTCCTTCAAGAAAATAGCGTACCAATTCATAAAATGCCGGCAGCGCACTTGCAAAGCCCTCTGGTAGTGTGAGTGTACATGGGCGGCGGTATCACTTAACATCAGGTGAGCCTCTTGCCCGTTTGCCTCCTATTACATAAAACAAATTTAGACAGTTTCAGAAGTATTTTGTGAAAAGCGCTAGATTTCTGTTTATTTCGATTGGTTTTGGTCGATTGCATGTCCTTGTCAAATCGTGACGAAGCGTCAAATGATTATGATGCGTCAGAGTTCACTTGTGAGATAAATTACTCTGCACAGAGCGATGTTAAAACATATGTACTGCTTGAATAAACCCCTAAGAAAAACACCTTTCCTTGTAATTCCTCTCGCGGTAATTTATATTCAATAAATACTGAGATAAGAATATTATGACTCTACTCTACTTAAATACATAAATTGTTATTTCCTTTACATTGTAATTAGATATCAATGAATCGGCTATGACTCAGTACGTTTTTCGATGTGTAACTTTTCGTTTTACCATATAAAGAAAGATTACACATAATGTTGTAGTACATATATATGCCCTTTCGGCTATTAATTTTACATAAATTAACTTAATAACCTACTAAAAGCGTAACAAAAATCTCACGATTATTTTAACGTCGTCGCTTTGTCTCCAACCATTTCGCACGTCATATGCAATGATGAACATAATAAGATATATCAAGGTATACCGTCTTCATAAAAGTGTCTGACCTATTTGACTGTTTGGTTTCAACAAACACAGAAGTATAATTTAATATAAATACGAAACAACAACAGAATAAATAGGATTGGAAGGGTGCGAGTATTCTATAATGATGATCAAATAGTCTATTTCAATTGAGCCAAGAAATGAGAGTGCGCTAAGTTTACTCCCGTTTGGCAAAAAGTGATGGATTTTGACATTAGAGGTCATAGTTCGCGCTCTCTCGTGAGTCTTGTTTCCCTAAGGTCTGATATGAGGTCAACATTCAGAAGCCAGTCCTCATACTGTTCGTGTCAGTGATTGCAATTTTAATTGCGTAATTTAATTCACCAAGGTGACGATGGATTTTAATTGCGATTATGCATTGTCTGTGAACTATTCGACATAACAATACGTTCATTACTTGGCCCGTGGGAATTGGTTACAAAAATGGGCATAGCCGAAACTTTATTGTTTTGTGAAAATCTAAAAATACCATATAAATATTTACGGCTTTAACATATGTACGAACGAAATATATATTTATAGCTGAACCATAATTTTGTCTGTATTGAATAGAGGTTTTCAATCGTGTGTTCCTATGAGATAAGAACAATTCGTTTAGTGCCAAAGAACAAGGCTATCTTTACCTTATTATATTGTTAAAATGAAAGAAACATTTATATGTACACACAACATTAACAATAATGTGTAACACTAAATATAGAAACTAAACATATTGCAATGCGCAGCGTTATTTGGCCTCAGTACGCATCCTGGCAATCCTTCTAGAGTTAGTTGTAGTAAGCGCACTAAACATCAAACCTACAAATAACGTTCAATATATCTTTATCGATAAAAAAATAATCGCATAAATTGTTGCTATAGCTGAAAAAGACGACTGGACCGATTCGATTATTTCTTATTTATTCCTTAACTGTGGTTTTTTATAGAGAGAAAAATTTAAAAAATATATAATACAGATAATTCCACAAAAACTGTTTTTGAAGCATTAGAATGAAAATGTCTTTCAACCTAATGGTAAAAAAATGTTTGCAGTTAATGAAATAAAACCAAATTTTGCATATACATATGTATTTGAAAAATTAGTTTTATTACAAGTAGGGTTTTAATCCGGAAAGCAAACAGTCAAACGGTAAAACAAAAAGTTGGTAGTTACAGCAACTTTATAGTAATTAAAACTTATTTATACAAAAATTAAACTAAGAACATACCACCTATAAACAATAAAGAATCAAACCTTTTCAACAAATTATGAATGATGCCATCCTAGTGAATTCAGACAGTGTTCAATTAAGTAGATCAATCGTTCATGCAATATTATTGAGGCGGCGTAATACGCGGTTTGATATGCGATAAAAATATGTGGTTTTATATACCTAAGTGTCTTCTATAAATAAAATTAAACTTTATATACACCGTGATAATTGCGATAATTTTTATCTGAGAGTTGTATGCACTGACGTGAAAAATAACAATATTTATATCCACTAAAACACTAAATGTTTTAGGTTATAATTATGAAAAGTTAATCTATTTAAGGGTAGGTTATTATCGTCGATTAACACGTAAAACGTAGTGTTCATAGTGTGCACTCGCGAGCCCTCTTGCCGCCCTCCCCGTGCGGCAACTTTTAAGAATTGGTACGCACTTTTCTTGAAGGACCCTAAGTCGAATTGGTTCGGAAATACTTCAGTGGGCAGCTGGTTCCACATAGTGGTGGTGCGTGGAAAAATTGCCTTAAAAACGCTCAGTTGTGGAACGACGGACGTCGAGGTGATACGGGTGAAATTTCGTATTCTGCCTCGATGTACGATGCTGAAACTCATCTGCAGGTATTAATCCGAACAAATCCTCTGAGCAATTGTATAGAAAACTTATGAAATTAAGTGAAAGTATTTGGAACTGAACCGTTGCACAAATCTGTAAAGTTAATATCTTACTTATCGTACTTTACTAGTACTTTACTTTACTAGTACAAATTGTATAGTTAATATATTATGATACGTTTCCAGCTGTCAAAAACCACAATAATTTTATTCCTATACTTAACAATTTTTCTCTAAAGCAGTTCGTCAACTCAGAATAACCGCGTGGGATATACTCGATTTTTTTAAATGTTTACTGAAGAATACGTTCCATTCCAAAGCGACCAATTTACTTTGACCAGAACTTCATTACACATGTCATAAATGGAATTAATTATTAATAAATTCCAAAGTAACTCTGTTCATAATATGTTATAGTCGTGTCCGCATAATGTAGAGACGGCACCGCTTTTCATATTTTTGTATGAACGTCAATTAGTTTGTTTATATCATGCGTTTGTCCTAACATTGTGGTACAAATAAAAAAAATTGAATTGGGTATAAACGAACCCAAGGCCTGCGTACCGCCTTCGGAGTATAGTACACATCCCGTATAAACCTGATCTTCTTGATTTGTTTCTCAATGCTAGCTAGCTGAAGCTACAAAATGTTGATTAATGAATGAACCCAATAAACGCCTATGTCGCCTCGTATAAAAATTTATTATCTATGGGTGAACCCAATATGTCCCCAATTTACCGCTATAAGTTATAGTAAATACGAAATCTACGATAACGTATCGGCGAATCGTCATCGGATTAGTCATTCTAAGTTCGACAGGTACTTAGTTTTCGTTGGCGCGGTGGCAAGGCTGCTCGCTTAGCGTTTAAAGACGCTAAATTGTGAAAGTGTAAAAGTGTTCGATATTTAAATTGACGATTGTGATTGGCCAACGAGGTAAACGTTTTGCGAATTCTCCTATTATACGTGCCTATGTAATATATTATAAAGATGGCATTTATGTAAAGTGAAAGTGTGTTGGGATTTAAATAACTCACATTTTATATTTAACCACATAGATAAAAGATTTTAAACGAATAGATAAAAGGGAGTTTTGTATCTTGTTAACAGTGTTGTGATGGGGATACTCAATAGGGGATGAGTTTATTAATATTTTTAAGGTAAAGCGAATTATAGTTTTGGGGCTCGATATAATTATACTATGGACTTTGTATAATTTTGCCCTAACCACTAAGACAGTAGGGTGGTTAAATATTCCGAAATAATATTCCATGTTATAGGTTTTTAATTTTATTATATGTATGTGAATTTAAGTTAGTTTTGAATTCAACTTATAAGCAATAACAAATAAAGGCCATCAAAAACATATCTTTAAAAAACCGAGTGTCTCAACTCAGTTCTTCTAACGTAAAAAGTTGGAGATTCATGCAATACCAAGTCGGTTAAATTATTTAGTTAAGGGACCTTCTGTCTTAAGTTATTGTAATATAATATAAAGATAACCTAATAACATCTTATAGTTTTTTTTTTGTTTTTTTTTTATACATCTGTCTTTACTAAGACATCATGCAACATTACAATCTAGCCTAACTTAAGACTAACCTAGTTTACTAATAAGGATTTTTACATAAGAAAGTGTCCAATAACACTACTTACAGTCTCTATTGAAGGGAAGACACTCTGTTCTTGTGTTCTATTTTTTTTAAATCACTGTGTAGCACTTAATACTGACGTGCACTAACACTTATTCACTAGTTCAAATGGCTTTGTCCTTTTAAGTCTTCTCACTAGGCCCGTGGTGTCAAGGAGTTGAATAGCCTCGACATTCACGTGATGGTGGAGCCTATGTTCGTGGGCTCCAGCAGTCGTTTTATTATTGTGGCGACGTCCTCTACATTAAGGTCCCGATGGAGGTCGTTATTGTGAATATATCAGGGAGCATTGACATCTTATAGTGACCTTATCAATATAAAAAAAAATGTTTTGAATAAATATATATATTTTAGAACATGTTATATCTATTATCGTTATCCTTAAATGAAGATAATACGCAATACTGCACAGATAATGATGTCATACTTCCTAGTAAGCGACGATATTTATTTACAGTTCCTGTCGTATCTTCAAGCCTGTAGCACCTATAACCATCAAGGAGCTGATCTCTCAGAAGACTTGGAACCCTTCTTGAAATCTACGGCTGACGAGGTAAAGTTAAAAACATTTCAGAGGGTTCTATTTTTGTTTAATTTATTCCATAATTTATTTCCTAAATTCTTCGTTTATAATACATGCCTAGATAAATATTAAACTAATACAAATAAATACATTAATTACGTATTACTAATTCTACATTTAATTGCAATCTAACTAATGTAATAAATAGTTATAAAAGAGTGAAATCACTGATTTGAAATGTGCAAAAAGCTATCAAAATATGTTATTATAGAAAACGAATCCTTTAAATAAACATTTTAGATTTTCCTACAAATAAACACACGTTTGATGGTGTGTTTTCAGTATTTTATAATTATTTCGTTATTTTAAAAAGAAAAGAGCGTACCTATTCTTAAAAGGCGGGCAACGCACTAGTTCGAACGCGCGGTATAGCCTTAACATTAGGTGAGCCTCCTGCCCGTTTGCCTCGTCATATCACAAATAATATCAGAATAACTACACAAATATTTACACTTACTTCACAATACTAAAGCGGATGATCTGTTTGTTTGTTTCGTTGAATCTCATGAACTACTGGTTGGAATTGAACTTGTGTAATATAGTTCATTTATCAATGAAGGCCGTCTACATCCACGGGGCACTAATTTAAGAAAAATGAATAGATTAAATCTTAGTCTATGGGTGAGACTCAGAAACGAGACTTAGCGAACTATAACGTATATCAATCCAATATTCACGTACAGATGTCACACTTAGCAGGTCTTGTTTCACAATATTATCCTAAGACCAACATAAATGATTCCACACACAGGATTCCGTCCTCGTATAAGGGATGTTTCTCCATATCTAAACTAGGACGTTTAATTTTAAAGATTCTTCTCGAATATATAGTCTCAATCGGGTCACACATGTGCATACACACCTATACATATCACGCACACTTAATTAATCAAATGTCGCTTAGTAAAAACACTGCATATTTTTAAGCACTGAGTTTTGGTTCTTTTATTGTACCACCGAAGAATCTTGTTACCCATAACACAGGAATGTTCTAGTGTGGGTAACACTGTCTGTCAATGCAACAAATAGTTTTAATTAATAAAGTTTTATTATTCAACATATCAACTCCACTTTTCATACTAATTTACAATAATCGCGTGTCAATCATACAAAAATGTTAGTTAATTGGTCTACATACGTACAAAGTAAATCGAATTGCAGATCGCAGTTATGCGTAACGATACAAAATCACTCGACAAGGAGATGGAGAATCGGCATACAATTGTTAATAGCAAAGATACGGTGCTGCCAAGTTGTAAGCCTGGCGAGGGAGAGGGGGAAAAGGATGGAATGCTCAACCCACCATGTCTTAAAAATATGCCACGAATGCAAGGGTATCTGTTCAAAAGGACCTCGAACGCTTTCAAGACGTGGAATCGAAGATGGTTTTATTTATATGACAATCGACTTGTTTATAGGTGAGTCATATCAAACCCCTACTAACTAATTACACTTTATAATTATTGTAAGTGCAGTACAACCCTGTGGATGTCCGAATCAAGGCCAACCGCGGATGTTCTTTTCTAGCTCGTACGGTGAAGGAAAACATCGTGAGGAAACCGGCATTCCTTAGACCCAAACATTGACGGCTGTTAGGCACATCTGTGCGATTTTTCTTAATAGGTGATCAGTCTAAAAAATATTAGTTAATAAATAACCAGACTGTTAAGTGTAGCGCCACTGGTTTTTTACTCTGTGATGTGGGTCGTCTCTGCCCAATTGTTTGTACTCTGTGATGACAAATGACAGATGAGTTTCGCACATATTATACTTTTTTCTTCATAGGTAATCTCGTGTCTATTTTCAAATAAATAATAATAAAACCTTAGAACGACTTTGATTTTATAAATGTTTTTTAATTTATATTTATTTCAATTATATTTAAGAGTGCAAAAATATTATGTATGTTTAATTTCTTTTGTTCAAAATTCACTTAACGCTTAGTAATGTAAATCGTCTATGTATTAAGTAATGTGCGTTTTCCAATTACAGAGCATTATGCGACTTTTTAGTTTTAATCATAAAGTCTAAGTATTTGAAAAAAAATGTTCTGAATAGAGTTAGCAACCCCCTTATGTATAAATATTTAGGTTAACATAATAATTTTTTTTACGCTTTTTTATTCTTTTTCATTAACATTTTTAACTGAAATAGAGAAACCTTTAAAGAATATAAGGTTTTAACAAGCTAAATTAACAGTAAAATATATAGTTTCATGTAAAAGTTACATCATTTCGTTTTGAGTAATTTTTTTCCGATTTTTAAATAAAATTGTATTCATATTTTAAATGTGGAATATAAAAAAGAACTATTTATACCTTCATCCATATTATATTTATTTTTTTACATTTGAAATAACTTTAATTATTTTCAAAATCTATACGAAACAAAGCCTTTTTTTCAACATAAATAATATTTACTAACGAAAATTTCGATAAATGCAAAAAACGGTTTTCTGTATGTGTTGGTATTTATTGCGAGAAGCCCAGCTTCGTTTTGAGAGTGTTTGTCGAAGTGCTGTAGTTGGAACATTCAACTTGAGCATTATGCCGCATAATGCGCTCTAGTGCTGTAATTGGAAAACGCTCCATGTGTACGCTGTTGTCATTTAGTATTTCCTGTACGTAGATGGAAAGTCGTAAAGCAGTTTTGGCTGTAAATACATTAAATTGTTATACGAATGCGATACGACTGGAATTTTTTTAACTGTAACATATTTTATTCTAGTTCCCGAACGTTCATATTTAATGTTTTAAATATAATCGGCACTACAACCGTTTCGGTCTGAGCCTCAAATTTCGCTATACCTTCAGTGCCTAACACACACCGTCGACATTTTGGGTCTAAAGCTCGAAGGTATGCATGCCGGTTTCCTAACGATGTTTTCCTTTTGAGCGAGTGTTAAATGCGCATATATACAGAAAGTCACAGTGCACAGCCAGGCATGAGAGTCGCTTGATAAAGCCACAAGGCCAACTCTGCTCTTAAATTGCAAATATATTGTACAAAATAATATTAAATTAAATTATACAAGTACCACACGTATGGAATTAATATACATACAATATACATATTCCTGTTTTGCGAATATTTTAAGTGCGACAATGTTTTAATTATAGCGACATCCATAAAAAAGCATTTGAAAGGTATCATACTAACATATCGGTCACGCTTCAACTAAAACTAAGTGGGTCGTAAGTCATTGCGGTCAAGGGCGCGCTAATTAATTGCTTTTTGTTCTATGTTTTTGCTCCTCTGAAACAAAACTGAAACGAGTTTTGTTTATTGTTAAGGAGTGGTTTTCTTTTCGTATCTGTTTCTTTGTTTTCTTAATTTATAGACAATTGGTCTGTGCGAAGTCAATAATGCTTTCCTTCTCTGTAAGAGCATGTGATAAATGTACACATAGAGAAAGAGAAATCGGTTCGTGTACAGTTGTGGTTAAAGGGCACGCAGACTTGCACGCTCAAGCACTAGGTCAAGTCTTAAAATCATTTTATAATAATAATTTATTGTCATAAACTGATTACATAAAAAACAAACCAGGATGTAGTGAGAATTGTAGAGGACAACTCTTTGTTTTTAATTTATGTTATTATTATTAATTACTTAAGATGTCATGTGGAACATGGTTTAATGGTTGCAGCTCCTTACAAACGTTGTGTAAAAAAAAACCTTGGCGATTAAAAAGAGTGGCGGAGAGTTTATTGCCAGTTCTTCTCCGTTCTACGCCCTTGATTTAAGAGCTGGCACTAAATGTAAAATTAGTAGCATTAATATGTATTTCTTTACTGACAAGTCATATAAGTGTACAATGTGTTACCTAAGTATATGATTAAATGATTTTTGAATTTGAATTTGTATTTCAGGAGTATTTTACTCAATGATTAATCCTATATTCCGTATAACAATTGGTTTTTATTTTGAAGATTTACGTATATAACAACACTGATAGGATATTTTTAATTAACTTGACATTTGTATACTTGATAGAAAGAGAACAGGTGAACTAAACGTGACAGTGATGGAAGACGATTTGAGATTGTGTACTGTCAAACTCGTGGTTGATGGCGAGAGGCGCTATTGTTTCGAAGTACTTTCACCTTCAAAGTAAGTTTTATGCAAATTTGGGTTATGCTTTGTGTTCCATCCATTATGTTAATTTTTTAAAATTCTTCACTTATTCTTAAGTAAATTTTAGGCACGTGTAGACTACGCATTTCTATAAGATGGCTATGACTATAAAATTCTATTGTTATTTGTCTATAAAATTTTCATAGACAAAACTGCAAATCCTTGTTTGTATGTAATCTATATTTTCGAAAAAAATGAGGTTTTATAGTATTTGATTGGCTATAAAATTGAAAGTTGTTTTTCATGCTGTTCGTTAAAAAAGACAAAATCGATTCGAATTTTATAAAGCTGAAGAGTTTGCTTGATCAAACCAATCTCAGTAACTACTGAATCGCATTGAAATCTTTTTGTATTGGATAGTCCATTATCGGGAAGAGATTATCTAGAATCGCACTACGACGAGTGAAACTGCGGGGCACTGTTACTATATTATACAGTATATATTAAACCAAATAGTATAGGAATATATAGCAAAGGCTGGTGGCAAAATTTTCTCTGAGTAGGCTCTTAAAAGGTCTGCAATGCACTCCCGAGCCTCCTGGGAGTGTGACTATCACTTAACAAGTTAATAATTGCGATGCACAAATTGTGACTTGTGTGTGTGTCTTGTGTAAAGAGATAATAAGTATTTATTAGACAGATTTCCTCCCATGAAGTTCACAGGCAAATTGGCTAATTTTTTTATCAGAAGTCACATGCTACAAGCAGACTCGGAGGAAATGCTAAATCTCTGGATCCAAGCATTGCAAAACGGGATTCGGTCTGCCATACAGCAGGGACAGAGCAGGGATAACCCGGACTCGCAACTAGTGTTGGTGCCAGATACAAGACCTAATGGAGATAGAAATAACGTCGCTTATCCACTGATGAAAAAAGTTAGGTAATAATCATATGTATACATCATTTTAGTTATCAAATTACCTTAAGAAAGTTTTAGAATTTACTACGCTACAGAACTGCTCAGTTCTTGGCCAAGTGGCTTAAGTATGTGTGTGTGTTCCTGAGGCCGAGCGTTCAAACTTCGACTCAAATGCCAAAAAAATTTGAAATAAAAATGATTGAAACGGATGCAATCTGAGGCCAAAACCCATTTCGGGTTTTAGCGCAGCTGGATTATTATTGTCTCAGTTCTTAATTCTTATGTGAAATGTAAATTTTTCAGAATATGGGAGCAGTTGTTGAGTATTCCGGGGAACAACTATTGCTGTGATTGTGGCAGTGCTAACCCACGTTGGGCGAGTATCAATCTTGGTATCACTTTATGTATTGGTAAGTTAACTACAATTTCTTTAACCATGGTTACCTATTAGAAAACGTTACCTAGTAACAAACACGGTGACATTCAATTCCTTTCCGAAATTAACTCAATAAAAATACAATTTCTTAAATTAGAATCTAAAAGCTAATGCTAATTCTAAATTGTACTCAATAATCTCTTGAAAGAAATGCATTAAACGACCTTTCGTACTGTATTTGGCTAAGCTAAGCTAAGCTTGTGACTAAATAAAGATTATCAGTGTTCACAACCTGAAACCAGCTTCAGCTTCCTATTAGGGCTGTAAAATTATCGTATATTGCTTATTATGGATCAAAATTATCAAACATATATAATGACAGGTTTTATATACATTAATAAATTATCGTATTATCTGATACGATATAATCGTTATAAAATCATTTTTCGTGCAATATTTACCAATTCTAATAATACTCGAATTATTCAAGAATACAAAAGAATAAACGGTACTTATCATGAGCTTGATACTACGTAGTCAACTGATCAATTTAAAACAAGCATTGTTAAAAAAGTATCTTTAAATATGTAATCATAAACGCCCGAACCCAAATATTTATCCACAATCTCAGATTGTTTTCAATCAGACCGTGGCAGGCGATCGATCTCCTATCTGCATCCCAATAACCGAACCCTACGACGGCAATCCATTTTTGGCGACGGATAAAATGCTAGTTGTCGTTCCATTTTACCGAGTTTTCACTCATATTACATAATCAATGTAAACCAAATAAAGTAAGTTTTTTTTAGAAATTACCATGTAACTCTTAATTGACAGAATGTTCGGGAATTCACCGTTCGCTTGGCGTACACGTGAGCAAAGTGCGTTCGCTAACCTTAGATGACTGGGAACCCGATATCATAAAGGTACGTACTTAAAGACTAATTGGCATATACTTTGATACCCAGTGAAATAATAATCATTGTTGATATCCATCAATAAATAAATAATAATAAATGAAACAAGTAAAAATGTATCTCCCAAAAAACATTATTTTATATACACATATATAACGAGATAAGTACTGCACTGATTGAAAAAAAAACACGATTGGAAACCTATATTGCACCTTATGAATATAGGTTATAGATTATTTTCAAAATAGTTAGGGATCCGTGTAAAATGTTATGTTACCTAAAAGGTGAAAAAAAAAACCAATAAAAATCTCCATATCGCAGCGGAAATTATTGGTAAAAGAGCAAAGTGATGTCCAGTTATATAGAAGACAGACAAAACTCCTAGATGTAATCTGTAATACATATTTAATTAAATATCCAGCCGTGCGAAGCCGGGACTGAACGCTAGTAGTAAAAGCGTTCCAAGAGATATCTCTCGAATACGACTATCGTTTTCATAAAAAAAATCCACAAATAAATTTAATATTGTGACGTGTCAATTGTCTATGCTAATAAGCTACGACTCACGTACGTCAAAATTCAATAGATTTTTGACGTTTCTAAATCTTACACCAAACCGTACCATATTCATAAAAAAAAATACATTCGTCTAATTGCAGCGTTGTAATGAAAGTGTTCATCTATCTCTTTCCATTGCAGCGTAATCACTATTTAACAGAAGAGTCAAGAGTATATTAATAACGTTATGTAATAACTGTTTAAGACTGTTTGTTACTAATGTGTAATTTTATTAACGATTCTTTCAGGTCATGGCCGAGTTGGGAAATAAAGTGGTGAATCTCATATACGAAGCCAACACAGAAGGCTCCACAATACCTAGAGCGACTCCGGAATGTGAAACGTATGTTTTTTTTTAAAGAACGAGGATAATGTTAAGTGATACCGCCGCCCATAGATACTCTCAATGCCAGTGAGCTCGCGAGTGCGTTGCCGCTCTTTTAATAATTAATACACTCTATTCTTGAACAGAGTTCCACATAGTGGTGGTACACGGCAAAAACTGCCTCAAATCTAGATTGCAGGATAATGTTTCAATAATTAGTTGTAATTGAGAGATAAGAGAGAATTACTATGAAAAAGAAATGATGTCTGCGGTATATAGAAGATGCAACCACTTCTAGTAATAACGACTCGTATTTTATAAGAACAAGCGAGTAAACTATTTATTTGAATCAATATGACTAATCACTAGAGTCTGGCTAATGAAAGAAGATAATTGAATTATTTGAAAACTTTCGGATGGCAACACAGAATGTCATTGAATTTCTTAGGTTAGTATGATTTATTGTCTTGATACCTTATGCAATTACTCATTTTTATTTCTATTATATATTTTTTTCGAATAGTTAACAGGTATAATAACCTAAACTTTGTTTTAATGATTTTTTGGATTCTGTTTTTGATTATTCCGAATAAAGTAGTGTGTTATAATAGATATTTTTAGTTTTAGTTTTCCATGCAATGCTAGTCATTTTAAGTATCAATAGTAAAAGACTAAATACGTACAGTATTTAATTTCATAGAAATACAGTTACTATCAATGTAAAAAATAATACACAAAATATATCAAACTTTTAGGGATACCATACTAAAAAAATTGAATTTGCCGCGTTTTTTCGTTATCTTCTTTCATTAGCCAGACTCTAGTTGTAATCTAGCAATAACGACTCGAATTTTATAGAAACCAGCTCGTAAACTCCGGCATTTTAATAGGGCTATGTATTTTTAGATATTTCAAATTATTTACTAAATTTCAAACAGATCGGTGCGTGAAGCGTGGATCCGTGCCAAGTACGTGACGTTATCGTTCGTACGTAACATCGTGAGTGCGAGCGAGCCTCGACACGAAACCGCGAGAAATGGACGACGGTGGTCAGTACGAAGAGCGAGGAGACGGTATTTATGAATTTTACTTCACTGCTTACATAGACAAAATGTTTTTATATAATTTGGAGAGTTTGTTAGTAATTATTACAATCACCAATCAGATCTATCGTGAAAATAATGCGGGCGCGGATCAAATTAAAAAATAATTTTGAATGTCAATCCATTTTGAGTAATTGTATTAATTAATAATCGTGTGTAATAAAAACCTCGTGGCCTCAGATTTTTGTACCTGTTTCGTGACAATTTTTCTTTACAAGTGATCACCCTATTATGCCTGAAATGTCGATTTTTGGGTCTATAAGGCATGTGGGTTGTCATACAATATTATCCTTCGCTGTAAGAGCGAGTGTAAAGTGTGTGTGTTGTGTTGTGTATTAGTAAGAATAAATATCGAAAAAATGATTAGTAAGAATAAATATCGAAAAAATGATTAGTAAGAATAAATATCGAAAAAATGATTAGTTGAAATAAATATTATCGAATATATTATTATTATGAATAAATATCGAATAAATGATTAGTAAGAATAAATATCGAATAAATGATTAGTAAGAATAAATATCCCCCCCCCCCCCCCCCCCCCCCCCCCCCCCACAAAACGGGGGGGGGGGGGTTTTTGTTCTTTTCCCCTTTTTGTGGGGGGGGGCCCCCTTTTTTTTTTTTTTTTTTTTTTTTTTTTTTTTTTTTTTTTTTTTTTTTTTTGGGGGGCGCGCGCGAATATATTAATATTGTGAATAAATATCGAATAAATGATTAGTTAGAAAAGCTAGATTGTAAATTTAGTACAAAAGTTATCTAAGAGATAATTGAACAAAAGACAAAGGGCGCTTGACGTGCTTTATACAATTTTGATTAAATGAATAGTGCAGAATATTGAGTAGAGCAATTTATGTTGCATAGTGCCATGTCTAATTTCTATTTCTAAAAATATAAAGTCAACAAAAACGTGTCAATTAGGTTTTGTTTTTTGATTTCTACCAAAAACCAAGATACGAGATAAGTCAGACCAAAAGCAGAAATTTTATAATTTTCTTAGAATAGTCATTTAAATTTAAAACAAACATGATTGTATAGCAAATATTACATTAATATCTCCATATATGTGTATGTGAGTAATGTATTCGCTGAGAAGTTCCTCTGCTACCGTTTTTTTAATTATCTACTCCGCGTAATTAATATTCAATATCTTATAGGTTTCTGTGCGGAATAAAAATCTATTCTGAACGTAGTTTGCGAGCCTTTACTGCTAATGTAATAAAGTAGGGATGTGACATTCTGCATAAAAAATAGATTTTTTATTAATCGATTATATTTTTAGCATGAAAAATCGATTAATAAATAATCGATTTTTTCCTAATTTTTGAATTAATTTCAAAATAAACACCCTAAATATTTTATTTTTCATGTTTTTTTTTAATTAAAAATAAACAATAGAAATTATAAACACAAATTAACGTTTAAGAATAATCAAAATCGAAATTAACTTAATCTCGTTTTGATATTTTTAGGTGATTTTTGATAAATGCTGAGTGTATGCCTTTTCAGTAGCACATTGCAGTATTTTTTTTGTCTTTTTAATCGTATGTAATCTTGTGCTGCTGAATAAATTTATTTTACTTTTAAATTATAGTGTTCCATTCAAACTTGAGTTTTTGTAAAATTAACTAGTTTTATCATCCTTTCGATGTTTTACAAAAAAACATCAATGCATCGAGTATATCAATACATCTTCAAAGAATCGGATTCAATGTATCGCATTGTAAACATCGATATATATCGAATATCCCTAATAGTTCGAGGTCCAAGTTATAAAAGATCAGACATAATTTCGGGAGGTGGCAGAGGAAAAATCGACTATGATTGATTTTAAATTATAAAAATAATCGTTTATTAATCGATTATTTTAAATATAAAAATCGCGTAAAAAATCGATTTTTACTTTTGAATAAATCGATTTTTATAATAATCGATTACTTTTTTCACATCCCTATAATAAAGACATTTAAAATAAATTAATTTCCAGAGTCCGTGCATCAACAACAGTGCCAGAGACAATAAAGGATGAAAAAAGTGACGTCAATAGCAATACAAGTGGTATGTTAGTGTACGGCTTTGGCCTTTTTTAGTTTTATAATCGTGGCGAATAACTAAATCGGAGTTACGCCCCGGGAACATAGCCAGACGCAGGCTCTTAAGCATTATTAGCATAGCATTCAAAAATCTAATACTATTTTTATTTTTAATAGTAGTAAATAAATCTTAGGGTTACCTGGAATAGAAAAGATAGACTTTTAAAAGTTTATTGTTAATATTTTGTTAATTTTTTGTAAATAAATAAAATTAATAATGTGTACTGGTGAGATTCAAAATCGTGACTTAGCGCAAACTTTGCCTTGTATGTCAAAATGCAATACAATTTAGACTAACGGGCGTTAATTTATTTTAAGTTAAGATAAGTTCTAGTCTAATATAACGAATTTTATATAAAATCAGTAAGTTTTACACTAAATTTGTTATTTTAAATAGAATAACTGCCAACGACACAGAGTTATTGTATATATTTTTATTCTTTTATTTACATCCGAAACATTTGAATTATGTTTTCAACAGTTTCAGAGAGTTCAAGCAAGTCGGACGATAGCCCAGTACTCTTAATAGGCAAGGAGTTGTCAAGTGAAAGGGCTGTCGACCTCAGTTTGCCTTCAGACCATGACTCTACAGAGGGGGAAGACGATGATCTTGGTAAGTTCAGAAATGGTCAAAGTATTGACATATGTTTTAATTATGCATTCTTCAAGCCTTTGAAACACTTTATAAAATAAATTAATTTAGAAAATGTTAGTAATTAATAAATTAGATTTTTAAGTAGGTACATGAAAATTACGCGACGACAAAGGACTATTCAATAATATTTGCTGTCTCCCATACACGATTTATTTCCAACACACAAATATACAGTAACCTACATTATATTAATAATTATTATTAAAAAATTATAAATAGAAAATTAAAACAAATAAAAAACTGGTCCCTGTGACAGTGTACCTTTAATGCTGGCACTTCCTCGCTATATTGCGATATTTATTTGTTGAACGAGGAAAGCACCAGCTCTGGGGTCACCGGTACTGTCTACCAGGTGCCAACTTAAATCTTTAATTAGAGCCTTGCACTTGAACCCCACAGGGAACAAAATCAAAGTTGGGATCATAGTCTGTCTAGTGTGGAACATTATATAGGTCACATATACACAGATCTCAAGTTATAATGTCGTCTTTGACAACTGGCAAATATTTCAAAGTGTATATATAAAAATGGTTTGACAGGTCTTAAAACTAAATTTGAAGTGGTCGTAACCAGAGTCTGTCTGTAATTACAACGTATGGTGTTTGACAGACGCAGAAGACATATCCTGCCTATCATGCGACGCAGTGTTATGCCGCGCTGCGCGTGCGCACAACGTGTGCGTAATGAGAGCCGCGTTGGCCGCAGGCGCAGACCCGACTTGCAGGAACGACAGGCAACGCACGCCGCTGCATTGCGCCGTGTTGAGCGTGAGTTTTATTATTCATAGTATTACGCAAGGCAAAAAGAAACTTTATTTAATTTTTGATCTGGTTTAATTCTGTGCATTCTTTATAAAATAGACCGAAATAGAGTTGAAAACTAAGTAAAATAAAAAAATATATTCAATAACCCTTAAATTCAAATTGTTCTAATAATTCATCTATAAAAAAAAGCTGCATCATTATACCTATACACGTCTGTTTCTTTCTATCATGGTGTAAACACAATTCGTCAGAAAGAGTGCTGCAGCAAAATTATACTTTAGTTTTATAAATTATTAGCTGTACCTATGTATAAATAATGTGTTATGTAAAATCTGTTATATAATTAAACAATTGTTTTCCCCCATACTTTACCTAAACTAACTGTTTTGATTTTTTTATCACCTTTCATCTGATGTTAAATCTGTGTAATCTGTGTAAAGTCTAACACATCCACATCTTTAGCTGGCCCTTTTCTCTGAAGAACTAAGATATATCTTTGCTGATAATCCAATTTATAAAATCACGCGTAAAAAAACGCGTTGCATCGCTTATTGTCGTAAATGAAAAGTAGAAGGAAATGGAAAATGCATGCGTTACACGGTTGTTAGTACAAAATTCGTTCAAAGGAACTACATTTTCTGTTGTATGAAACGTATTAAGTGATAGTTACAATTGTTAGCTTTTAATATTTATTTATTTTAATTGTAAAAAAAATATATGAAACATATTCTTAAGAATTTCTTAAACAAGTGCGGATGTGCAATAGTTACTCATTTGACTTGTTCAGTTGTTTACGAATTGTTACGAATTGACTCGAACAACTACCCGAAGTGGGATGGTCGGGTCGGAGGAGAAAATACATTATAAAAGAGGTTGTAACACATGCGCACGGGCAATTCCTTTGTTCACGTTTGAAATTATACATTTTACGTAAAAGCAGTAAAGTGAATTATAGTAAATCAAGTCATCATTGAAGTGTTTAATTTCCTATCCTAAGAACTAGATAAACTAGCCCTTAGGGAGCGTTCAAGTATTATGTCACGCAATTTTTGGAGATTATTGACCCCCCACCCCCATGTAACGCGCGTAACGTTTTCCTGCACCCAAGTATAGTAAAACGTTTCGTGACCACCTAGTGACTCTTTATACGTAAAAGTTACCATTGTGTTGTGTAAAGTACTGGAAAGTCGAAAATAATATTAAAAATAACGCGTAATTCAATCCCCGCCTCGCATCGTAACGTTTTACAAAATGACAACCTCCCAACAAACATCGTTACGTTATACTTGAATGCCCCCTTACACAATATATTCAGTGTTATGACGATTTCAGGGATCGGTAATGGCCTGTTCGTTTCTATTGCTCAATGGCAGCAAAATCAATGACCAAGATGAGGACGGGATGACTCCATTACACCTCGCTACCGAAGCTGGTCATACTGGACAGGTAATCAATAATTACTGTTTACATTAAATATATTTTTTGATGTAATTAGATTTTGAAGTACATATTGAATTCTTATCTTAAGTCACAATTATCTTGAGGGCTGTCAAATATGTCAAACCACTTTTTTGTAAAAAGTTCTAAGATTTAAGTTTTATTGACGTTATATAATAATAAAATAAAAAATAAATAAATAGCAGTGTTGGCCTATTGGCTCCAGCGTGCGACTCTCATCGCTGAGGTCGTAGGTTCGATCCCAGGCTGTGCACCAATGAACTTTCTTTCTATGTGCGCTTTTAACAGCTCCTACGGTGAATTAAAACATCGTGAGGAAACCGACATGTCTTAGGCCCAAAAAGTCGACGGCGTGTGTCAGGCACAGAAGGCTGATCACCTACTTGCCTCTTAGATTTAAAATGCGGGCCTGAATGGCAGAGAGAGAGAGAATTGTATACTTTAAATTGGCCATTAGATGGCGCTTTTTTAATTATTACCAATATGATTCAATATGACTGATCATAGGAATTAATGAAATAGTACTAATAGACAACAGTCGAGGCCATTTTAAAGAGTGACGTTACACTTTTTCTTTTTACGTTTTAGGTATGTCTGCTTCTCCGGTACCGCGCAGACCAAGCAATAGTGGATAACCAGGGACGGACTCCGCTCGATATAGCAGTCGAGCAGGCCAATGCGGATATCGTTACGTTGTAAGTGCTTTCCTTTCAATAAAAAAATAACACATGTACTTATAATTTTTTTTTTTGTGGCCGTTGTCACAGATTTCTGTATCCGAATATTTTTTTCTTAATAGGCAAGAATCAGTCTGCACGACATATCACATGTCGAATGATAATGTTACGAATCAGAAGTCCAGTTGCATAACCACGAGTCGAACGCACGATTTTAAAGTATATTATATATTTGGTACATTTTGTTTAAAAAAAATTATACCTTTAGTAGGGTAGTATTTTCCCGCTGTATTGCGATAGTAACACGTGATTAACGAACAGAAGCTTCCAGTACTGTTCGATGGCGATTTTTCCTTCAAATTACACCCTAACTAATCTCACGCAACCTCACCTCAACGCAGTATATAAAATTGCAGACAATTGCAACCCTAAAGCCGAATTTACATTACGAAACTAGTGTTATGCATGTTGGAATGAGTTTCATGAAAATAGTTGCAGCACGTGTGAAACTACTTTAACAAAAAATAATAGTGTCGTGAAATCAACAGTATCACCAACGACATGGCTCTGTCAACATCAAAGCTTCATTTTGCGATGCAGAACGTCGTGGTACAGATGTTAATATATAAAATTCGAAAATTATATTTTTATCAACTGACCAACGTTGGTTTGCCATTTTGGCGGTCATTTAGCTGCACGATGCACTCAAACACACACGTCTGCCCTGTGCAAATGCTTTCGCGACACTAGTTTCGTGTCGCGTTTTCATCGTGAAAGTAGTTGCGTGACATTAGTTTTACAAAAAATATGCGCATGGCACGAAATTTATCCAGTGTCGCGAAACCGATGCATGCATTATGAAACTGTAAATTTACACGTGAAATTGTTGATGAAATTTATGTCATAAAACTAATTCCGAGCCACTAGTTTCGTAATGTAAATTCGGCTTAAGGGGTAAGATTCAGAGTCGAGACATACTTTTTCGGCATGGCTCCTGTATTATTACTATTATTAGCCCTAAATCTAGACTCTAAATTCATCTAAAATTTAACTAAATTTCTCCTACATGTTAATTTGTGAAAGCTTACATACGTTGCCTGGAAAATATCTGGGTTGCCACCATTTCCCCAAGTCACATATAATGTGCGCCTTAAGCTTAGGTTTCCTAGAAAATCGGTGCCGTTAACTAACGGCCGTCATTTAACTGTTGTTAATAAAGGCCGTCTTTACTTTTTAACATAATGCAAAAAAACATCATTTTCGCTCGTCCAAGTCACGTTTCCACTCATTGTATTAATTAAATATGCGCACCGCACACGCGAAGAACGTTGAACTAATGTTTATCACCGCTATGACGGCCGTCATGCAAATGACAGCACCGCTATTTGACGTTACGGTGACACTCAACGTTTTCTGGAAAACCTACTCCGATGTTATTTATAGACAACGTATGGGTGACGTCACCCAACGTTACATTATGGCCGTTAGATAACGGCACCGCTTTTCTAGGAAACCTAAGCTTTACAGCTCGCACAGATTGCGTGCCAGCGCACCACTCGACAGATAGTTGAATTATATTTTCAGTGCAACGAAATATAATTAACATATACTAATATTTAATCTATGTAATATTTTAACAAATTCCAATTTTTTTTAGTTTTCTACAGAATATAACTTTTTGAATTATATATTTTTAGACTCCGCCTCACAAAGCTCAACGAGGAAATGCGTGAAAGTGAGATGTCCTCAAACGACGACACGTACAACGAGGTGTTCCGCGACTACACTCAGTTGGCCCACTCCCACCCCGAGAGGCTCGTACGGCCCAGGCATAACAATAATGACGGTAGGTTAGAAATAGTAACGTTACGTTACGTTACGCCTAGTGGCTTAAGCTGTGCTCCAATGGAAAGTGAGGAAACCAACCAACCCAAGCGCCACTGGATATATTATTTTTTGATGGCTCTGGCACGATTTGTGCATTAGCCAGCGTCAAATATAGGATTTTTTATAATTCGTGCTTGTCTTTAGAAATTCGACCGTGTCCTTCACGTGCGGTTTAAGCACTCGCCCGGTACCGCACAACCCTTCCAAAGGCCGAGAACAAATTTAAATTAAATTAAAACTTGCCCTCGGACCGGGAATTGAACCCGGTACCCCTCACCTAGCTGCCACTTAATAAGACCGCTAGGCTATGTGGCCTGGATATTTATTGTGATTTATAAAATAGGGTGTGAAAGACAAAGAAAGAGTTTTCATATTTTATATATAGTATTTGATAGTTTATTTATTTTAAAGAATGTAAGAATATCAACAGTGCTTTACCCCTGAGGTAGGTTCGAACCCCGGCTGTGCGCTAATGGACCTTTTATGTACGCATTTAACATTCGGTGGTTTATGGAAAACGTCGTGAGGAAACGGGGCTTAAACCCAAAAATCGGGGTGTGTCAGGAACCTAGAGAAGGCTAATCTACTATTAAGAAACAGAATTATGAGAGAAATGGGTGTAGTAATTGTAGTTAATAATTATGTGCCTACCTTCATTCTCTAAATTAAATATGTTATTATTACAATGAATTTTTTAATTAATGTTTAGATGCGTTGCCGCCTTTTGACTACCTTATTATTTAAATACCCAGTTAACGCGTTTAGTCCAGCTTTGATACTTTCATTTGTAAGCATTTCAATCATAACCTGCAATCAATCCTCTTCCCCTCGGACCGCGAAAGCGTTAAGACGTGTAAGCTTACGTAAAATATTTTATAAAATTAAATATAATATCTTGTCCGCAAATTTGGTGAAGTACCAGGCGCCCATAACGCGCAAGAAGTCAATTAACTACGGGTGAGAAGGACAACAACAGTGAACGAAACAGTTTCGTGAGCTACGCTTTACTTTGCGTACGCGCCGATGCGACGCTAGAATAAAGCTGTGCGTGAGTCATATTAATTAATCGCTTAGTGCAATTTAAAGGCGAAAGCGGTAGCGGAGCAAAAAATAAGGGTCTGGCCCAATTATAAATTCATATTCAATTTTGTGTTTTCCCAATTAGTGAATTTATAAGATGCCAAAAGTTCAACGCTCTCCTATGGCCAATAAATCACAAAGTGTTTCTGAGCCAAACGTCGACAAAATGGAAACTTTTCACACAGACCTTTACGGTGACAATGAACCACCGAGCTATGTTCAACAACGTCAAAAAAGGGCTAGAGAGCATGGATTTGAGGATGAATTATTAAGTTTTAAAAAAGAGATGAAAGGCATGATTAAGTCATTGTTTGCGGAACAACAAAAAGAGCTTAAAAAAATAACGTCTGCCCAAGTAGAGATCAGAGAGAGTAATACCAACATAGAAAGTAGCCTTGCATTCCTCTCATCGCAACATGAAGACCTTAGGAAGAAAATAGAACAGCTTGAAGTACGTTTAAAGCAAGACAGAGAACAAATTATAATTTTAGAGGACAAGCTTGAGGAATTGCAGCGGGAACAACGTAAGGCTAATATTGAAATAAAAAAATATGCCAAAACTACCCACAGAATCAAAGGAAGACTTAATAAACATGGTTGTAAGCTTATCAAAATCCCTGAATAGCGGTATTAAAAAAGATGATATCAAAGACATATACAGGCTAAAAGGGAAAAGAGATTCTAATAAAACGAATACTCCAATAATTGTTGAGTTATCATCCTCGATTCTTAAATCAGATTTACTAAAATCTTGTAAAACCTACAACATCAAAAATAAAGAAAAGCTACGAGCGAAGCATCTGGGAGCTACTAAAAATGAAGAAACTGCAGTGTTTATCTCCGAGCAGCTCACTGCGAAAGGCGCTAGACTACACTTTCTCGCTCGCGATCTAGCTAAATCAAAAGACTACAAGTTCTGTTGGACTTCTTACGGACGTGTTTACCTAAGAAAGAATGAAAACACCCCGGTAATTAAGGTCAAAAACGAATCACAGGTACACAGCCTCATGCAGGCATGACTCTTTAACTATTGTCCTTTTTTTGTAAATTTTTTTTCTTGTTATCCCATTATTAAACAGTTTTTTTAAAAAACAATAGTCACAAACCTTTACACTACATATACTATTTACACTCACGCACTGATACACTCACATATATTAAACACTATTCTAGTGCGATCTCACTTTATCTCATGGCTCATGGCTACAAACACGTCACAAGTGATTATAAACATTTATTCAATCTCGGCTTTACTGCGAATTTCTTATCCCAAGTAAATTATAATTTATCGAAGTGTACGGAAAGTATCTGGTTACTCATTTATGGATAGTCAGACTACAATCATGTACGAATTAGATAACATACAAATAGCCCAATCTAATGTCCATACTATAAATGACTTTTCAAGACAGACAACCATACAAAAATCTGATTTCACGATAATATCACAAAATATAAGAAGCATTTACAATAATTTTGATGATCTTTTAATAACTTTATCGGAGTTCAAATTTCAAGCTGATGTAATAACACTGACCGAGGGATGGATCGACCCACACAAGCCTATACCCCAAATGGATAACTACACTCACTTCGTTACAAGCCGCCATCTAAATCGTAGTGATGGCGTAGTTGTCTACATAAAATGCAACCATAAAACTATCGTTCAAGAAATAAATTTAAAACATGCATCTTGCTTACAAGTCAAAGTAGGTAACTATACCATGTTGTGTATTTATCGCTCCCCGTCTAACCTTAACGCTGAAAATTTTATAGATTCATTAAATAGTCACTTAGTAACTTTACAAACTCAGAATAACATTATAATAACAGGAGACATCAACATAAATCTAATACAAAAATCCAGTGAAACATCTCAGGAGCGCTCGAACCGATTACATTACCTCAATATGCTAGCCATGCATGGCCTGCTCCCGGGTCATACACTGCCTACTCGAGATAGCAATTGCATAGATCATTTCATACTAAAACTTGATAGGTGCATAGGTACGTGTGCGTCTATTACCGTTATTGATACTACAGTTACTGATCACAAAATGTTATTCTTAAAACTATCCTACCTCGCTAAGTCGAATTACAATACCTCGAAAATTAAATCTTCAATCAACATGGAAGGCGCTTTAAGTTATTTAAAAAACAGCAACATAAATGATCTAATTTACTATAATAACCCTATAATCTTAACTAATAAATTAATATCTATTTTAAAGCAGTGTATTCAATCCAATACTATCACTAGAGCTATCCCGAATAGGGAACGCCTTATTAAACCATGGATTACCTTAGGAATTGTTAGATGTATTCGTAATAGAAATGCTATGCAAGCAAAACTCCGAGCTGATCCTCATAATGAAATTCTTAAAATTACATACAGGAGATATAGGAATTTCTGCAATAGTTTAATAAAGAAAGTCAAACGTAAATATGAAAAAGAAGACCTTGCCAAGAGTATAAAAAACCCAAAAACTTTGTGGAAGAAAATAAATACCCTCACTTATCGTAACCAACCTAAAACGCAAAATCTAGAATTACTAAATTTAAATGTTTCTCCTCAAAAATCGGTTAATTTGGTAAACGATTATTTTTCAAACATTGGTAAAAACTTAGCTAAAGAGATAATTCCAGTTACGACGTTACATAATAGAACAGATGTGATTAGACCCAACTGTTCCCAGGTCTCGTCTTTTGTGCTTCTAGAAACTGACCCTCATGAAGTATACCTGACTATTGTGAGTCTCAAAACTGACAGTGCTCCTGGCTGGGATGGTATAAGCACCAAGTTTCTTAAATATACTAGGGAGCTAGTTGTGCCCATAATTACTCATTTGGTTAATCTCTGCTTCCGACAGGGAGTGTTTCCACCTGCGCTAAAACAAGCAATTATTACACCTGTGTACAAGAATGGTAACAGAGAAGATGTTTCAAATTATCGCCCAATCTCCGTTCTCACTGCCATATCAAAAGTACTTGAAAAATTAATTAATAAAAGACTAATTACCTACCTCCAGAAGTATAGTCTACTTTCGGACTCACAATTCGGTTTTAGACAGGGTCTGTCAACCGAAGATGCAGTTACCTCACTATCTTGTCATATTGTTAATGAAGTTGATAAAGGTAATAAATGTATCACAGTTTTTATCGACTTAAAAAAGGCATTTGATACGGTTTCTGTCCCTATTCTGGTGCAGAGACTAGAGAACATTGGTATTAGGGGTATTCCACTCACATTGTTCGCTGATTACCTCAGTGAACGAAAGCAAGCAGTTAAAATAGGTCAATACATCAGCGAACAATCTGACGTCACATATGGGGTCCCACAAGGTAGTGTTCTGGGGCCGACCTTATTCTTAATCTACATAAACAGCTTATGCGATTTAAGAATTGATAGTGGGAAAGTCTACTCCTACGCGGATGACACTGCTGTTGTCTTCACTGGGAAAACTATTGACTCGGTGCGTCGACATACAGAAATAGGGCTTTCCAAAATAGATAACTGGTTAAGAGAAAACTTATTATCATTAAACGTAAGTAAAACTAACTACATTTTCTTCACTAAATACAATAGCGCCCAACCTCAAACAGATCTAGAAATAAAAATACATAACTGTAGCACCAGAGTAAACTGTACATGTAAAACTATAAATAAAGTTCATCACACTAAATATCTAGGAGTGGTAGTTGATCAAAGAATGTCATGGCATGAGCACCTAGAACAAGTTATAAGTAGGATTCGAAAGCTTATTTGGACATTTAAAACTCTAAGGCACATCGCTGACAAAAATCTACTAATACAGATATACACATCGCTGGCTCAGTCAATTTTAGTGTACTGTATCCCAGTTTGGGGGGTGCTACAAAGATGAAGTTCCTGGATCTGGAGAGGGCACAAAGAATTTTACTAAAAGTAATGATGTTTAAGCCTTATAGATTTTCCACCTCTGATCTTTATGCCTCTTGTGGTGTCTTATCGGTCAGGCAACTGTACATTTTTTGCACTACCTTAAGATTGCACAAGTCTCTTAAATATGATGGTCGCAAACTGAGCAAAAGACGCAAATATACTGTTGCTCCTGTTGAGAGATCTAAATCAGTTTTTGCTATGAGACAATTTCAATGCCAAGCTGCTAAACTTTATAATAAATTAAATAAAATATTAAATATATACACATTGAATAAACATGAATGTAAAACGTCGCTACTTAACATCCTAGAAACATTTAGCTATGAAGACACTGAAGCCTTTGTAGGTAATCATGAATCATAATACACTAGTAATTAGTCAACTTCTACAATCAGTCATGAAAATTCATTCTCATAAACACACAAACACACACACACACATACACATACACACATATATCATTATTCACATTTTAACCTTAGATTATGTTTAGTAAATTGTAAAATTGTAATACTTAGCTTAGCTATACGTGTTAAATTAAATTATAATTAGTTGGTACACCTATGTAATGGAAGAGCGGGTTCTCCTAACACAAGTGCTTATGCGCTTAAAAGGAGGTCCCAATCACTTATCAGCTATTGTAAAATCCTTGAGATAACGAATAAAATTCTTTATTATTATTATTATTAGTTTTTTTGGGTTTTCTTCAAAAAGAATCAGATCATCCGCAAAGCGAAGGTGGCTAAGTAATCTTCCATTAATATTTATACCGACTTGATCCCAGCTGATATTTCGGAAAATGCCTTCCAAAGCAACTAGGAATATTTTCGGGGAGATAGGATCACCCTGTCTAACACCTTTGCTGATTTGAAAGATGCTTCCTAGTTTCTCTAGTTTGATTCTTGCTTTGCTGTGATTGTATATTTCCTTTAATATATTCAAATACATATTATTTATTCCCATTTGTTGTAGGCATTTCCACATATAGTTGTGATTAAGGCTATCAAAGGCTTTATTGTAGTCTATGAAGGCGGTGTATAGTGGTAGATTGTATTCTCTGTATTTTTCCATTATTTGTTTTACGGTATGAATATGATCTAAAGTGCAGTAATTGGTTCTAAAGCCTGCTTGTTCTTCTGGCTGATTTTCATCAATCTTTTTACATATCCTGTTGAGAAGTACCTTTGAAAATATTTTATAGATATTAGACATAAGGCTGATGGGTCTGTAGTTATTGACATCCTCTTTAGAGCCTTTTTTATGGATCAATATTATATGCGATATGTTCCATTGTTGTGGGATGATGCCTGTGTTAACTATTTTGTTGAAGATATCTGTTAATAGTGGGCTTATCTCTTCTATGGTACCTTTTAGTAGTTCATTGTATATCATGTCTGGTCCAGGAGCTTTATCCAGTTTTTGACTTTTTATTGCTTTTTCCACTTCGCACTGTAGAATATCAGGTTCTTTGTCTTGTGTGCTATATTCTGAAGGGTTTATCACTTTGTTTTTGTTGTTTGCATTTGTCTCATAGTTTATTTGTTTACTTTGATCGGAATAAAGTGTCTTATAAAAGTCTGTTGTTGTCTCTAGAATGTCCTTCCTTTGAGTAAAACTCTTTTCTGCTTTCTTCAATTTTGGAATCCAGTCATTTTTCTCTCGTAGTACTTTCAGAGCCTTTCTTGTGCCACCAGATTTTTCTATGTAATTTTCCAACGTTCTTAGTCTCTTAGATCTTTGGTCAT
The DNA here is from genome assembly GCA_905332375.1 of Pieris macdunnoughi. NCBI lineage: Eukaryota > Metazoa > Arthropoda > Insecta > Lepidoptera > Pieridae > Pieris > Pieris macdunnoughi. The sequence goes on along the minus strand of CAJOBZ010000027.1, from coordinate 3,416,157 downwards.
TCCTTATATGCTCTCGTATTTGTTTGCTTAGTTTATTAATTTTTTTTAAATTTCCTTTCTTGTCTTCTTGTATCATTTCTTTTCTTTCTGCAAGTAGTTTTAGCGTTTTGTCACTGAGTTTTTTTGATTTATTTTTTCCATTTTGTTGTATGTTGCTAACACTGCTGGTCAGTTGTAATTCTAGGCTGTTATATTGTTCTGTAATGTGTAGGGTTTTGTAGGTTTCATTTTTTGCTAAGGAGTTAATTTTAGTTTTTATTTCTTGAATATTTTCGTGTTTAAAATCTTTTCCTGTAGTTTTGTGTATATGTTTTCTTGATTTTTTAATGTCTTTTGGAAGTAGAGTTCCACGAACCATTCTGTGGTTAGTATTAAAGTTAAGATTTTGAATAATGTCTACGTCGACAAAGGTTTTGGGATTATTCGATAGGATGTAATCAATTTCATTTCTAGTTTTTCCATCAGGGGAGACCCATGTCCATTTGCATTTTGTTTTCTTCTTAAACTTAGAGTTCATTAGGTATAAGTTGTTCTCCATTAAACATTCTGCCAGTCGTTGCCCATTCACGCTTCTTTTGCCATGGCCATATTTTCCAATTATAAAATCTTCGTAGGCTTGTCTAGTACCGATTTGGGCGTTGAAATCGCCCATGACTATAGTGTTTTTATTTTGATTGTTTCTTATGTGGTCCGCTAGAGTGTTATAGAAGAGCTCCGTCTCTGTTTCATCGGCTTGTTCTGTTGGTGCATAGATTTGTATTAGTGTCCATTGTTCTGGGTAGCCTGGGAGGAGTATGTTGAGTACAGCTATTCTGTCGTTTAAGCCTACAAATTCCTGGATATTATTCTTTAGAGATGCCTTTACAAGAAATCCTACACCTCTATGGCCAGCCTTTTCTCCTTTGTAATACATTACATATTTTGGATACTCTTCAATGCCTTCACCCAGTCTTCTCATTTCGCTAATACCAATGATATCCCAATTGAGGTTTTCAATCGCTAGCTGTCGAGCTAAAACTGACAGCAGGCCCAAACTGGAGGAGAGTCGCCTTGGACAGAACACAGTGGAAAGAATTGGAGGAGGCCTTTGCCGAAAGGCACACTGTAATTAGGGATATTTTATAATTTTAATTTATATATACTAACTTTAAAACTTACAGTAATAAAGGCTATTTTATTTTATTTTTTATTAACGCGTTTAGTAGAAACTTTTCAATTTAGATTTTTTTAATTTCCAAAAATGGTAGTGTAAATGTGTATATTTGGACTTAATTTTTAATAGTGTTAATCTGACACTTTCAGGTGAACAATCAAGTGAATGACGTCTGGAGAAACAGCTTCGTCGCTTCCAACGCTGGTGGTGCGAGGAATGAGTATGGCATATTACGTATTTAACGGATTTAGACGCGTTTTCCTACCAGTTCACTCAAAAACTATGTATAATATATACAAATAATATAAAATTATTATTTCCTTTTTATTATTGTGTATTAAAGTGGTTTAGATCAATTTTAATCATATTAAAACTGTTAATTCCGTATAAAATGTTAAAATAAATAATTCATTAATTCTTCCATATACATAAAAAATAACAATTAATTCTAGATATATGCTTCTTAACGTTGGTCTATACCTGTACGGCTGGACCGATATTAATGAAATTCGTGTTTGAGTTAGTATATATTGGTAATTATTTTGTGTATAACGTACGGATTTATAATCGTTGAATATAGGAATTGTGCTAATTAGATATTATTAGGAGTTAAATCGTCGTGGCTTAGTGGTTAATAGACATCGCCGGAGAATCCCGATGAAATAATCATTCTCACAAAAGGCCGATCACCTACTTGCCTTATACACAATCAAATCGGCTGAATAGTAAAAGATCTCTAAATTAAATGCTTTAAATGTCAAATATATTAAAATATTGCTTATTTTTACATTCCTAATTAAGTTTTTAATAATCAAATCAATAATTAGAACTCAGACTTTTACTTTAAACTTTATCAATTGCGATAGGACATAAATGCCTTCATCAATATTCTTACTAGTAAAATGTACCGTTATAAAGTACTCTTATGTCTCTTTTCGTCATAGCATATACACAATTTGATAGAACGAGACGGAAGAATTCAAGTATAATGTAATTTCTTTATATCAACATTCTAAGTAGCTAAGTTCCAAGACTCAGAAACGAGACTTTAGACGATTGTCAATATTATTTTCGACATTCCAGTACTTTACAGCACATAATGGTAACTTTTAGGTACAAAGAGTCACTGGGTGGTCACGAAACGTTAACTTAAAACGTTACGGCGCGTTACATGGGTGGGGGGGTTTAATGTCAAATCTAAAAAAAGTGACGCACTTGGAGTATTTTGAAATACAAAAATTATAGTTAAATGCTAAGTCCTGTTTCTGAATCTCAGCCAACGACTCAAGAATGTCCTTGCTTTAAATGGTTATTCCTTTAATTCGACAATTTGTATTTAATTCGTCTCGCCAAAGAAATAATCAATGATCAATTAAGTTTTGTAAAAGCTTTTATATCCTGTGATAAAAATTAAGCTGATTTTAAAGTATAGATAATGAAAAATAAGATTTTTATGTGGTGCCAATGAACGAAGTCTATGCAAAAAGCGATGAAAAAAGACGATAACACCGATTTTGTTAGTTTTAATCCTATATATTATTTACTATGTTTTAGATGTTTTACTATGTTGATCTTTAGCAAACATTTTAAAACAATTAAATGTGTAGAAATGATATGTGGCAATGATATAATGTTTCCAATTAAATATTATTATTTATATTAATAATTGTAAAGGCCAAACGCCAAACAGTTTTGTCAAGTATTCGTAAACGTATGGTTTACTACAATTTATTACTTTCTTTCAATGTGCGCATTTAACATTCGCTCGAACGTTGAAGGAAAACATCGTGAGAAAACTTGCCTAAGACCCAAAAAGTCGACGGCGTGTGTCAAGCACAGGAGGCTGATCAGCTTGCCTGTTAGATTGACAAATGATCATGAAACAGATACAGAAATCTGAGGCCCAACCCTAAAAGGTTGTGCCGCTGAATTGTATTTTGATTTATTTTTATAGTTTACTACACGAATAAGGTTAATGCGACTTAATACTTTAACCATAACTGTTGCATAATAAATGAATTGTATTACACAAAAAATATCGAATTAAGATCGTTAATTTTTTTAATTAGTTCAAAATACGCCCACGGAGCGCTTGCGCGTTTTCTCAATATACGTTACGTTAACTATTCGATTATAAGTATAAAGGTGTATTTTAAATATCTGGAACCTATTTCAGAATGCCTAATTTACGTTGAAATTTTATCACGATGTTACGTTGCCGAAATATAACATTCCGAATTAAATATCATTCCATTTGCATTTGCAACGAATTTGACGAATCTCTTGCTTTTAATAGAATTGTTAGTTTATAGATTATAAACAATATATTTTCCTATTTGACAAATAATGGAAGGGATGTCAGAAGGAATTCGAGACCATGGTTTCCCTCGTTTATGAATGGTCTGATTTTATCACACTCAAACGAACGTGTTATTGTCTTTCGTTTATACTTAGTTGCGTTTAAAAGATGTCATCAATAAATTGGACGAAGTGAAATGCGTATGTCTGTCTGTGTCAATCGTATGAAAGTTTGTGTGGCACTTTAAAACTTTACCAAGCTATGATATCTCTCTATCTATAACTATGATATGGTGCACGTGTGTGCTGTGGTTAATAAAGTGTTCTAGGTATTTATGCCTACTCAACTTTAAGCCGAAATCGGTTGATGGGGCTAGTAAAAGAAAGTCTATGTCGCGTATTTTTAAAATTATTGCCATTCAAAAGTTGTTAAATGTTATGTTCAAAAATATTATTACAACTATCCGACTGTTTTAATGTCCCATAGAATGTTGGCGAGTGACAAATAAATATGGCGCCTTTAGTCCGAATTATAACACAATTTCTTTTATTTGTCACTTGCCATTTTGATATCCTAGCGAATATTCGTGCATAATAAATTTCCTATATACTTTTTTATTTATAGTTACGAAAATTTCACAGCTATTCTTATTAAAACTAAATTTAAAGCTGGCCATAGACGGACCGCATGTTGCAGTCAAGATGCGGTTTACTCAGGAACTGCTCGAGCGGTCCGTGTATTGCGAATATGAATTTAGTATGGAAACTGCAGATCGCCGTGTGGCGACCGCTTAGAGCAGTCTGTATCGGCTGCAACATGCGGTTCGTCTATGGCCAGCTCAAGTCTTATCATGATTTTGGCAAATATATGAAGCTGGAGAGGCTGGCTAATCAACGGAATCTCGCTTAGACTCGCTCGCTTTGCATACATTATGTTCAGCAATTTTGCTGATAATAAAATTTTTGTATATGCGTCCCTATTTTCCAAGCGATTTAAAAGAAATTTGACCAACTGAATTCTAGGAATCAGCTAGTTTTCTGTTTGTATTGTTGCGTGCCATTTAAATAATAGCACCCACTATGATTGTTTTAAAGTATAATAAACAATAAACTTTTTGTAAAAATTTGTTGCTTACAAACCTTAATTATGTTATACGAATCTGTTGTGAATTTGTTTCATCGTGTACTATTTGTTAAATAGAAATATTATATATAAACTTTTAAACATCGAATCTAGAAAATCAAGGTTTTCTTTGACAATTCTTCCGTGATAGGACACAGGATTATCTACCATTAGTTATAAATATAATACTCTATTGATGTTTGATGTTATAATAATTATGTGTAGTTTGTACTGCTATTAAATTTTGTATAAAATAATCTTGTTTTTATTTAATTAGTGGGGAAATATGAAAATAAAAAAAAATGCTTGAAAATTTTTTATTGAACCCAAAATCCCAACACCCTTAAAAATTAATTTCATTGGTAATAAACAATTGATCTATAAAATGTTAAAAACAGTTGATTTTTTACGATTTTCTTAATAATGATATTATTTTAATTTAATTCAAATTGCCGAAATAGATATTATATTTTAAAATTTAATTAACAATTATTTCAAATACCAAATGAAAAGCAAGTTTTGTCTCGACTCGGCTAAGACTCGTCATCGAAAATAGTATGGCCTGCATACAACTTTGGAACGATTGAATTACGCCGTTTGCCATCGTTGAAAATTCTACTGGACGTAGTAAAACCAACCTTCTGCACCAATCAAAACAAAACATGGCTTGTTACTAAATATCTCCTATACACCAAGTGTTCAAGTCATCAATGTATAAACTTACACATGTAAAGTAAAAAACAGACCCTCGCTAAGTCAATATGTCATAGCAATACTTCAAACTGTCAAAGTAAGTATTCTATGATTGAAAACATTGTTCATCATTTACTGTATGCCATTATTGGCAAACCAGTTATCAAAGTTTTCTTGGGAATAGAGAGGCTCTTCAGTGTTCACTCCGACCATTCTGCGTGCTTCAGCTATTCTGCTGAAGCCCAGTGTCACACTCGGTGGCGGCGAATGTCCACGGCGGCGAGGAATGTATCCATTGCGATCGAAACCTGCCACAAATGGGACGTTTAATTTAAATATAACGAGGTTTAAAAGTTATGTTGATTTAAGTAACACACAGGTGCTACTACGCAATATCTTAAAATATATGTACATATATATATACATGTATTTTTAAAAAGGTCAAAAACGGACAGTCATCAAATTGATGTTAAAATTAATTAAATATAATACCTATGTAACTAAATTAACATTAACTAGAAAATAACTAATACTATTACATATTTACAAGAACACCCCAATTCTAACCAGAAACTGGACATTGAGTCATGGAATATGTCTACCCCTAAGTGCATTACTGTCTGTTATGAACTACGAGAATAAATTTACCATCAGTTGATCTATGATGGCAATATTTGATGGTGTGCGCCCTATCCCCGGTGGCGCCACAGCGTGGGCAGCGGAAAGCACGAAGGACTGGGCACAGCACACGACCACGGCTGTCCTTCAATACATGAGACAGGTAGAACTCTTCATTTTCACCATTGTTCTTGCAAAAAGCACATTCCTGAAAAAAATACTGATTACTAAAATTCTTTAATAATCTCTGACAAAAGAATGATGGTAAATTTTGCTATCAGTGAATCATTTAGTAAATTATCTATATTAATGATAATTTAAAACTATATTATAGCTTCACTTACATCTATTACCTGGCGTTGTAGTCGTTGTCTCTCATTTCTTATCTTAGCCACCTCCACCAGGAATGCGTACAATATATTAGGGCGAATGGATCTTAAGACATTTCGCTGATCGCGTGTCAGCATTGATACGTAGTAGTTAGCTGTTGACAAACCTAAAATAAATTTATCCTGCCTACAGTAGAATATGGAAAATTGTTTTCAAATTAGACATATAACTATCAGCTATACATACATTGTTCAACCAGATCCAAATTGTCTGTGTTGAGAAAAGAGAAGATATCAGAATCGTCAGAAATTCCATTCAAACCCGCGGTTGATTCGGCACCACTCTTGTCATCTAGAAAAATAAAGGCCATTTGTAAAGTCCATCTAAGATTCCAGAATCTAGACTCATGTTGAGTCACTCACCCAAGTCGGTTTTAATTTGATTTTCTGGTTGCTCGTTTACATTTATTTTTGAAAAATCATTAGTAAACCCATTAAAAGCACCGGAAGTTGATGGAATTGCATCTGAAATAAATTATTATTTTAAGGTAAATACTTACGTTATCTTTAAACAAATCATCAATATTCAAAAACATCGCGTTGTCAGATTGTCGTTTGTTTTCAATCAGTGTTTAAACAATAAACTACCTTGATCAGCTATCTGAGGTTCCATTTTATTCATGTATCCAGAAGTGTTTCGAGACTGGAAAGGAACTGCATCTGGAGAAAACTGTGTCCCAGTGTGGTTTATCATAGGCACAGTAGATCCCGGAGCAAACTAAAATAAATACAATGACGAAATTTTAATAGCATTTTCTAGATATCTAACAAAGATCCTAATAAAAACCAAAATAATATTTAAATTCAATTACAAAACCATAGAGAAATAATAAAATAATTAAAATACTACACGTCTCAAAATACATAAATTAAGAATCTAGAAATACGAGTAAAGTATTGACCGAATCAACCATTACCAAATCATAAACAGTTAATACTTACAGTATTAATAATTTCAGTAGCCATAACAATGCTTCTCTCTTCAACGTAATTGGGCATCATTGTCACTCTACTGTGACCCGAAGGGAATAGAACATTGGCGAACCGTGCAAAGCTTTTATAGAATCGAAACAATATATATATGCATAATATATATTGTAATACCATGGCATCGGCGACTGTCACTACCTGGTACCGAAATATCTATTACATCGAATATTTTTTAAACTACCTTCAATTTCGTTAAAGCCCACTATTTTGAGATACGTTGATTCATTGAATTTTAATCTACCTACAATTTTAAAATATTGAAGATTTATTATAAACCTTTTATATCATAATTAATGTTGACACATATTTTAAGTAAAAATAACATAAAGCACCTTTATAGTATAAATATAAATACAGTTTATACCTAGGTAAAATAGCCAAATAATGAAATTCGCCGAACAACAAAATGCCGTATAAATAATACATTAGGTACATCGTCGTTATATTATGTCGTACCAATATTATTCATAATTAGTACGTATAATGTAATAATGTATGTTTTACGAATACTTTATCGCAATATATTTTATTAAAATTAACGTAAGACTATTACAGAATATTATAACAGCACAAATTTTATGTACATGTGTTTATATTTATAACGTTACGAGAAATTAATTGTCCAATTTATTGTTTTTAAAATGTATGAGCATGAATTTAAAAAAAATGGTATCTCGTGAAATCATTTTCATCGTTTCACAATGCTCAATATGATTAGGTAGTGGGGCAAATTTCATTGAATAATAAATTCATTTGTAAAGGTGATTTGGGCAATAATGATGATTGGTTGAGCCCTTATACGAAAATTGCCTTCGTCCTGTCATTATTTGCCAAACTAAAAATATAATGTATTGTGGCTCCATACACGGCATATATATATTTAACCTCATGTCTATCGCAACAATGAGGCCATTGGGTAGAATACAATAAAAATATCTTTTTTTAATAGATTTTATTAAACTTTGCCTCGTTGCTTAGCCAAGTGAAACGAAAAATAACGTCCACGCGGGACGAGGGCTCACGGGGTATACATTTGTTCGAAACGTAAAATATAGAATCTCCGAAAAATCATACCATTATCTAGTAGAACAAGAATTAATCCTAGAAGTATTGTGTATCTGTATACTGGTGTTATTATACAAATATTGAGGTGCAATTACATTACGAAATTAGTGGCTTGAAATGCGCAAATTTTTGGGGAAATTAGTTTCATGCAGCTAATTACTATTACTGTTTTTTGGCATATTAAAGCCATGTACGAAAAATTTAGACTCCTTAGAGTTAAAAAAAGACATCCTACGCGAGTTGTCGCGTGACTGTTGAGTCACTGGGGTCTTTGGGACGGCCAGTCACTGGTTTGATTGGTCGAAGAACCTCCCTTTAGGTCCGAGGAAGTCTTCCGTCCTCCACAAATTAAAAACATTTAATTTCAATTATTTATATTATTCATAAAAACTATATCTGTCTAATTACACCGCTTTACAGTACAGGTACATGCTATATGTAGGTATACTGCATTGTAGGTATACTTTTTTATGAACCAGCCTTCAGCTGACGCACCCACGGCAGGTGTTTTCCTTAGACTAATTCTAAGTTAAAATTTAAACTAGATTAATATGTATAAAAAGCGTTGTCTCCTACCATTATTTATATGCATTATTATTCGGGAAATAAGCGAAAGCCCGAGTAATTATAGGTATTTCTCAGAGAGTTCAATTAAATTATCTCGAATGGTAGATTGATAATTATAATTAAGTATACACGCATGAATCTTGGCCCCACTCCGCATACGGACTCGCCTATCAACCATATGACGACAACGATTTAATATTATTTCGGCCATACAATGTGAGGCGATTAGAACTTGAAGAAACTGTACTTGTTTGGTAACACAGAAGACAAAAGATCACGTAGGCGTTCACCAATCAAGTAAAAGATTCATCATCCTCAAAACTATTCTACAAGAAGAAAGACGCTGGATAGTAACCGGTGGAAACAGTCCGCACCGGATGTTTCCTTGCTGGCCACGACGCTCAGACATAAGCTAACGAGCTAAGGGATTTAAATAAAACACTTTTTTAACGGATTGAAGCTATGTGTTATTATAAACTTAAAATTATTTTATATAATTTTAAATTTTTCCGATGTTTCGCGTGCTTTACAGGGTGCATGGTCACGGTAACTGAAGACAAAAGGTGTTGAATGTCAAAAAGTATCACAGCTGTAGAAAAAGTTATATTATCTGTATTTATTTCCCCGGAGTTGATATCGACTAAAAGATGAAGGGTTTTGGCAGAAATGACTCACGGTGTCGTCTATTGGTTTGCTGGCTTCAATCCGTTAAAAAAGTGTTAGTTATGTTAATAAAAGACTATGATTATGAGCTAAAGGGATATCTGCATGATGAGGGACACCTACAAAGAATTTTCATTTGCAGCGTTATTAGGTTTTGAAATCATGCTACATTATGTAGCCTATTAGGTACTATTATATGTTTCCTATTAGGGTAATAAGTGAAAAACTGTAATTAGTTATAAATTTATTTATTATTATATTTGAACTGTCCTTACTTGTACAGTAAGTAATTATTATTTAATTATTTGATTTACCATCGTATTTCAACATAAAAAGGAACATAAAAATTTCTTAAAAATAAAGTAGATTCATACACGATCAGTAATAAGTACTACAATTGTCACATTAAAAAACCATCTTTTATCCCTAAGTCAAGAGGTATCAAAGTCAGATTCCAAAGATTAAGACGGTTTTTCAAATAGGTACCCTAGACAATATTATTTTACTACAGGCATGGCCCGCCATTGCCAGTTGAATTTGTACGAAATTGACACCAAGCGTACACCACGTGATCGTGACAATTCCATACAAATTAAATTGGCGATAGTGCGCCATACTTGTTGTATTTTTTTTGAATAGGGCTCCATATTAAATCATTCTGCAATAAGGACCTCACAGACAATAATTAAGAACTAATAAGTACTTGTACAGGTTACATGAAATACTAACTTAAAGGTCATGGTACGTCTTCTCAGTTGATAACACACAAAATAACGGACCATTTATTTCGATATGTCAGATTAAAACTGTTCACCGATCTTTTTTAAAATGTGTGAAAATCATTATCTAAGATATACTTTAATAAAATGTCAAATCTTAAAAAATAATTCATTCTTGACAAAAAATGCTAATCGAAAACAATAAAATCATTTACATTCATGAATCTAAGAAGACGGCCATCTCAAAACGACGCTACAAATCCACAAAACCTTATTTCAAAACAGAAGTGATAAAGATTTTAAAAAAAATACTACTTTTTAAATTGAATTGATCAACAAAATCGAAAAGAACAAGAGTTATTAAATTTTACTGGCGTTTTACCATATTTAATAAACAAGGCAAATACATCACTTCTGTTTTCAAATTTGACGTTTAATTCGTGTCATACCTATAAACTAATGACCACAGGCGGCAAATATCTAAATGTCATATCTAATAGTACAGATTATACTTAAAAAAGATAGCCAAGTCTAAAATCTTTTCGCGGGCGTCACTCGCTGTCGCGTTATAAACTGATGGTAATGACAAATTACTTGTCACGATTCCATAAAAATTGACCGACGGAAACGAGTCACGATTGCGATGATTTTTTGTTTTGGCTCCCAGGTGTTTTACAACTACCTATTCATCATCAGTCTCGTCATTCGCCCCTTCGACTTCGGGTACTGGGTCCCGGCATTTCATCTCGTACGTACTAGACGCTTCGATGTCATCCGCTATGTTGCAAGATAAGCCTTCACGGCATATACAACTGAAAAAATAAAGATGTATAATAATATTCTCTCAATAGAAAAAGAGTAGGAGAATGTAACATTCAGATTCTTTCCACAAGAGGCAAGGATTTTGACCAACCTTGTTTTAAAGTTTCTATAGAAAATTAATTTGGCTAATTTATTATTGTCTAAGAAAATACCATTCGTAGCATTTACCACTACAATGTTAGCCTTCTTTACATGAATCTCAACATTGATAACGCAAACAAATATAAAACTAAAATACAAAGAAAAAATAAGAAATAATGTCCACTATTGGTGTTGTTTGATTCTTTAGTTAGTTAGTTAGTTAGTAGAGCGATGTTAGTATATTTTAAAAGAACTTACTATGTGTTAATGACTGTGATCTGTATCATCCTAGTCACTGGGTTGTATACCTTCCAACCGCAAGGCGTTTGCGGAGCACAAATAATTGCGGTGCCATTGGGATAGTTATCCCGCTGTAACAAATTCAATTAATTAGTACTAACTCTATCACTACCGTGGCTTACACAGATTCTGCGTTATTTGTGTGTAACTATAACTGTTTAAAGTACAAGCTAATCAACTTATTGTCTAAAAAGGGAAACAGACGCACAATTATGTCTTCCCCGATCAGTCTATCGGCAAATAAAAAAAAAATTATATTCACATATATTCATTCATTCATATATTCTTAGTGATAAGCCCGTTGCGACATTTATTAGGATATTTTATGTTCTTTGATTTTTTTATCGCTTTGTTTATTAATTTTAATACAAATTATGTATTTCTTTTATGAGACTTGTAGACAGAATTAGTTTCAGAATTGCAAACACTACTTTAATATTTAAAAATTGTACCTATTTATCGCGTTCATTTCATTTTTTTTAAATTCTGTTTAACCGATTATTGATGCGCCGATTAATTATATTTAGACTGACAATCTAATGCAATATGATTAGCCCCATAAGCTTCACGTACCATGTAATAAAGCTCTGAATTGTGTAAAAACTGACGTATTGTTTTGCAGAAACGAACCTATAAATCAAAATTTAATTTCCGGTTTTTGTTTTCAATAAATACAACTACTATCAGTATTGTTTATTCACGCGGTAATATACCGCGAAGTCCAGTAACGTACGAGCGTAGGAATGGCCTTGAACGTATCCGCAAAATGGTAATTATTATCTGTAAAACGAGCCAGCGCATTCCTAATAGAAATGAAAAGATTCTATACTTTATGCCTTCCTCCTCCATATTGGCCTGAACGTGTTGCATATACAAGTGATATATTAAAGTTTTAAAAATGGAATAACAAGAACTATGTTTTATCCGTCGCCCCGGTTCAATAAATTAAGCATTTCTTTGTTATCCTGATATTGGGGTTAATATGCGGGACATATAGTTTCTGGCGATACACCCGTAAGGGGTTACCCTTGTTCTAGGCGGCGGTAAGCAGTTACTTCCAAGCCTGTCCCATAAAAAAGCAACGAACGTGCATACAAAACATGAATAGGTGAGGCGATTTATCGCGCCATTGAACCTATCTTATCCATATTAAAAAATGTCAACAGGAACCCGATGTTTGGCTGCAGGTCATTGCCTTATTGACCTTGGCATATTCAATTTATCGCACACACGAAAAATATTTTCTCATAAAACAGTGATATCCTATTTAATATTTTTTACGTTCGAAAATTTTGTATTTTTTAATACGAATGCTATATAATAAATATTAAATCGTATATTGTTTTAGTGTTAACTATCATTTAAATGTGTTAATTAATAATATGTACTAATAATTAGCTTCCTTTAATTATTAAGTAAATAAGGTTTTTAGTTAGAAAATTATGTTCATCAGCTTATTTTACTATTATTTTCTTATAAGTTACATATTTATTTAACAAAGTAAGCTGCATAATTTACATTGACATCACATACAAAGCAATAAAATAAAAAATAAAAAAAATCAGTGGCGCTACAACCTTTTTAGGTCTGAGCCTCAGATTTCTGTATATGTTTCATGATAATTTGTTAATCTAATAGGCAAGTAGGTGATCATCCTTCTGTGCCTCACGAACGTCTCGACTTTTTGGGTCTAAGGCAAGCCGGTTTCCTCACGATGTTTTCCTTCACCGTTCGAGCGGTGCACAACCGGGGGTCGAACCTACGACCTTAGGGATGAGAGTCGCACGCTGAAGCCACTAGGCCAAAACAACATAAAGCAATACGTATACACATCGAAAAAAAACAACACTACATTCAACAGTAATAAATTAAAATATTTACGAAAAGAACAACAATTTTTTACAGTATAGGAACTGATATAAATTGTTTCATTCATCTTTTATCAGTTCATTCAACGGACAATTAAAAAAGTATGTTAATCTTTGCAGTTCATTCATTATTTCCATACATTTTGTCATTGTGTTCCGAGAGGTTAGTTTTCGCTGAGGGTACGAATAGTAACGGCGTTCGACCGCGTCGCCTCCTAACGTATCAGGCACCCTGAGTCCTAGGGCCTAGGCACTGCAGCAATGCCCGATTGTTTTACTTTCCACGTAACAACTTTAAATCATAATCATTATAATCTATTCTAATATATTATATCATATTAGAATATATCGTTTATTAAAACGAAAATTAAAATAAATTTCTCGCTGTCTTGCGATACTTATTCGTTGAGCGAGGAAAGCACCAGCTCTGGGGTCATCGGTACTATCTACCAGGTGCCAACCTAAATCTTTAATTAGCGCCTGTGCACTTGAACCCCACGGTCCAAGAGTCTCTTCTACAAAGGAAACAAAATCGAAGTTGGAGAAAGACTTGAATATTAGAATAGATTATATTTACTAAGCCATTCGTTTTAAAAGCGTAATTTAGAAAGAAAACAATGTTAAATAGGCATGCTGAAAATAACTGTAGGTACTGGCTCGTTTAGAACTTGTTAACTGACCTGCCTCAAGAGCAGTGCATAATAGTCTGACGCAATTTTTATAGCGGCTCGGCGTACGTTATGATGCGCATTAAGGAATTGGGTACATCCTAGTTAATTTTTAAGACGTAGAAGTACGTAGGTCAAATGGAGTTGCTATTATCGACCTATATCTATTATCGATATATAGCATCAAAAAAACGGAAAAATTATGATTAAATATTAATGTAACAGAAAAAAATCGATACTGCAAAGCCGCGGACTTATTTGGAGCTAAAGTACCTACGAACTTATACACGGAAAAAATATATTTTATTCATATAGGTAGGTTAAAATTTTAAAATTTATTTTCCCAAATCAAGGGCGTAGAACGGAAGAGAAGAACTGGCAATAAACTCTCCGCCACTCTTTTTAATCGCCAAGTTTTTTTGTTCACACAACGTTTGTAAGGAGCTGCAACCATTACACCATGTTCCACATGACATCTTAAGTAATAAAAATAATAATAATAAAATCAGCAGGAGGCATGGTGAAATAGGAGCACGCACTTACATTCTCGCGGAAACAATACGCAAATACATAGTCGAAATAACTAACATCACAGCATGTAACACGAATTCAAGTACGACAGTCACCATTTATTTCGCTAAGCAAAGCACAAAAACATATTTACTTCATAACAATAGGCCTACAAACACTGACCTAAATTAGGGCCAAATACTTCGATATGCAAATACTCGGCAAAACGAAAGAAATATAAGCCATTAGTGAGAAACGTGATCATCGTCACGAGGCACGCCTCCGTCACGTCAGTACTAAGCGTTACTCTAAGTGCCGATATCCGTATAACGTTTATCCGCCGCGGAATACTTCGGCCGATATAAAATAAATAATCCGTTAACAGATACAATCTATCCGTTACGGTTTTGTGTGTTTATATTGTTTAGCATGCACTGTAAAAGTATAATAAATTACGCAATGAACGCAATGATAATATTTGACTACTACAACTATTTCTTACGAGAATAGTTGGCCCAGACTTCTAGTTAAGGCTTTCCGCTTTAGGGGCGCGGTTTACGATAAAATAAGAATGATTTTAAACAGGCTTAATTGTTGAAATAAAATATTGGTCAATCGAAGTTAGAGTTCTGCAAAACTTATCGTTTAATTATTCTTTTTTTTTAATATTTACAAGCCGTATAAAAAATAAAATGTAAAATAAGTTTTATAGAGGATTATACTGTTAATTAGAAATTAATAGATAGAAAATCCAGAAACATAATTAAAAATTCGTTATTTCATTAAGCATGACGTTTTCGCAAATGTAGGTAGATCAAAAATATTTTTTTTTATGAAGTCACTTTCAAATTTTTTCGTAGCCGTTGCCGATTTTCAGTTAAGTTTAAATTGGTACAGTTTGCAATGTACAAATTGCATTGTGTTTTAACACTAAATATTTACTACAATAATTAAGAGATATTATTTTTTTCAACTTTTATTTTGATTTATACGAAATACATGTTAGGTAATAGGTATTTCTGATGATTTAAAAAAATCCAGAAAAAGCAATCGTTTTGAAACTAATCCACTATAACACCACTTTCTAACTGGCTGACTTAAAATTAAAACAAGCAAGAAAATTAACCGTATTAAACATTTTACGAAGCGAAATTGTGTGCATTTTTCTTATATTAATTCAAAGGAAAGTCTGAGGTTATATTTTTAAAGAACGCACCCTAACAATATAAAATATAAACCAAACTAATACCAAGTTATTGCTAACATTTTCTTATTCACAGTCGTTAGAATATCGTTAATACAAAGTTGCAGAGAACCTACGTTTCCATTAGGAAAGGAGATGCCGGTTCATCCCAGTTATTACCGTTTATTACATAACTGTACTATTGTTCTATACGAATTTAAATAATTTGATTAGAAGATCTAAAACATATACTTCACCATAAAAATACAAAATGTAAAATTAATTTCTAAAATTATTTTAGCGCAAAAAACAAAAGTGAATCGGCACGTCACGTCATAACGATAACTCAATAAATAAAAATCAAGCAATACACCGAATTTTTAAGACTGTGTGCACTATATTCTAACTTTAGCATAGGAGGGGAATCGAAATACCTCTAGACCAGACTGAACAAGTTCAAGGTCAGTGATTATATGTTAGTCTTAGAAGATTTGAATCTCATTTTAACGGTTTACACGAACAATCTCTACAATGATGAGTTATAAAAATTGCCTTCGGAAACTGAGAGTAGATATTAAAAAAATTTACAAATAAAAAAAATATAAATGCACCATTGCTAACACGTCATCTCATTTCATCGAACGATAAATCTTAATAAATACGCACATTCTTGTTTACTTAGATTTAAGCAAAACAATTTATTATATATAAAATGAATTGTTTATATTATTTGATTACGCGGTATGAAGAACATGTTTCTTTTTAACGACAGAAAATGACAACGACGCGGGAAAAGTAAACTCCATCAAGAATGCTTAAAAAATTACACACAATAGTACATTTTATCTTATAACAAAATCTAAATAAATAAGACAAAGACCTTAAGACACAAGTATTTTACCGAAAATTAACTAATGCAAAAAGTAAGCCAAAAATTTGATAAATTTTGTAAACTCACCCTCTCGCGTAGGTTTGATGCTGCTGATAACATGCACAGAGATAATAAAACGATAAAGTATTTCATTGTTTTAGAGATTATGATTTACGAGTATGTTAATAACACAAGGTATATGCGGTGCGCGCAGTGCTTGTCCGAAGGTGAATGACGGCGTGTGCCGGCTGCTGCGATATTTATAATTTCTGTGACTCAATGGTCGCAGATTGTCCTTAGCTAAATCGTAGTAGCGTTAAGGGCTACGAGATAATATAATTAATCATATGAATGATTTTGTACTACGATCCACTACGATTGTGGTGGTCACTGGTGAGTGGTGATAACCGCGAAGACGTGACCGCACGATCAATAAACATGAGCTGTTTGCGTCCGATACTACGAGATCGATGATCTTATAAATTCCATTGTTTAATATTTGAATTACGTGATAATTTTTATTGCTATTTCATTGTTACTTAAATTGTCTGATTGACACTTGTTATTTTGCTGTGACGTATTGACGAATTTTAATACAGAGATCTATTTGCCACGAAATTCAGAACCCTATCTATTTTTATAATTTTACAATATTATTTTATTCTTATGGTCTCGGCTGGCGTTTTTAATTATAGAAACGTGTCTTTCTAAACATGGTTTTATGAAATAAAGCCTGGCTTTCATATAATTTCAAAGAAAACTATACGCTGGCGCCTTTTTCCCACTGATGTAGCATGATTATAAATTGCATCATACTAGAGCCGATAGATGGGTCACATTTCACTCTACAACTATGCCGCTAATATATTGTTTTTAGCCGTTAAAAATTCATTTAATTATGAATGTCGTTTTTTCAAATGAAGGTAGATCAAAAATTATGTTTTTATGAAGTCACTTTCAAATTTTTTCGTAGCCGTTGCTGATTTTTAGTTGAGTTTAAATTGGTACAATTTGCAAATTGCATTGTGTTTTAATAGTAAAGTTTTACGACAATAATTAGCAGATATTAATTTTTTCAACTTTTATTTTGATTTATACGAAATACATGTTAAGTAATAGATATTTCTGATAATTAAAAAAAAAACTTACTATAGAAGTCGTCTTTTGTTTATTATTAAAATCAGTATATACGTACGCATAGAAATGTCATAGGCACACTTTAATAAACTTACCACCTTTAGTTATTTTAATGTAACATTATTGTTAGTATAATTAGAATAAATATTGCTAGGTAACTAACTATTTACAATTTATTATATGTAAATGAAAGTTCTCTAGAATTATTATTTTTTCATTAAGATTTATTGATTACTGAAGTAATTATTCATATTTGCTTACAAGTATCGTATCTACCTCCATATGAAGAAAATGAAAAAACTACATTCAATTTCTAGATGTTAAAAATTCGATTTAAAACAACAAGCAACAATTATTTTGTATTTATTTTTCATCTTTAATGTGAATTCTTGTTACAAGATAATCGTGTAGTTATCTATAGAATACTTTTCTTAATGTGTTAACACACATTAACAAAATGCAGATGCGGTCAAATGCTATAGATACACAAACACCGGTATTTTGACAATTTTAAAGTAACATACCTATGTATTGTTAGCTGTTATTAAAAAATACAAATACGCTTTATTAAAATAAAACAATTTGTGAAACTGTTCTAGGGATATTTAATATTGTAATTGTGTAATTTATTTTACATTTATACTATTTAAGTTCAATATTGCTTAATAAATAAAAAACGGAAATATATACATATGTAGCCGTATTCAATCGCACATCAAGATTTAGTTACTAAGTAAAGATTCATATTTGCTTTTTTGTGAGGTCAGTTTAAAATTCCTTTGTGCGCAGGAGTAACCGTTTGTTCTAAAAATTGATCCTACCTTATTAATTAGCATAGGTAACAGTTAGCAGCTTTATATATATTATTCTAAAGTTACGGAATATATTATAATGTGAAATAGGGCTTATCAAGTCTTTACTAAATTATAATAAAAGGTCGCTCAAGTTTTATCAAAATTATTATTTATTATTATTATCTTCAAAGTAAATTCTAGTTTCATGATGACTCTGATATATTTTCTCGTATTTTATATAATTATCAAGTGTTATGTGTGAGCCAAAAAATGGCATACCTACTTACGTCTTCAATTAAAGTAAGCATTCGTTAATATCTCAAAAAAGGTTTTAGTTAGATACCGTTAATATAACATAATAATTTTATTTAATTTATCTATCTCTCTATCTTAGTTATTTATCTTACTTAATATAGAAAGATAAAGATATTATAATCTATCGTTAACTAATCGGGCATTAAATGGCGTAATGTTGTATCGTCATAAATATGAATCTACAATCAAAATCAAAATTTACATATTTAATTCACATACAAATAAAATATTACGAGTAATTAAAAAAAACAATTAAATAATTTTACGTACAACTCTGAAAACATTAATCAAATACGTTATTTAAAACTTTGATTAGAATTGACCATTCTCGAGTATTTAGGGGCTTAAGGGCTAACCCGCGTCATCTCATTATTTCTACTTCGAAGCGGTGACACAATTGGCGAAACTGGGCAAGTGATACGAGACAAAGAGGAAGTAGGTAGATCACAGGATACACGCATCTTTTTAACGATGAATTTCAATTGAAATAAGCCAAAATAACGCTTGAGAACGTCTTACAGAAGATAGATTATGACTATCTTAGAAACTACAACATTATTTAAATAAAAATCGAATTTGGAATAGTCTAGAATATTGGATAGCCTAGTTTTTTATACTCGAAGTGTTAATGTTACTTGAGCGGCAATGCCTAGTTATATTGTATTGTATTGTCGTTTAGATATGTATTTCGCTGACGTCATTTGTGTAACATATTTCGATTAATACTTTTCGCTACTGCTCTGTATCGTGCGTACAATTGTACTATTTGTACACATGCGACATCAATTTTAATAATAATTCTAAATTTTAATTTAATAAATTTTGTTAAAAGTAATTTAATAAAGTTTGTATAAAACTCAAATTCGATGTATAAGCTGTTATTTTTTATTAACTTTCAATATTACTCCAACAACAGGGTCATAAAACTAAAAGTGAATGAATAAATTGCTATTATTAAATAGATGTCGAAGTGAGTCCAATTCCTACGCGGTTAAGGTCGCCAACCATGGATTTTTGTGAATGAACCCAGTCTCTTTTGTGAGTGAAACAAAACACCGACTGAAATATTACTTTGACCAGCCCTGGATTGCTTTGAACTCTATTTGAATATATTATAATTACGTAAATTCACTTAAATAATTTTATAATTAATAATTATTATCTAGACGTTTTATCTAAAATAAATAATAGTATTATTCAAATAAATACAGATACTAATGCTAACTACTAAGGCTTTAATGTTAATAATAGTAAGACCCATTTTGTTGACAAAATTACGAAAACGAGGGTGTTTTAAAAAAAACAACATCTCAAATTTTAAAACTACCGATCATAACTGAACTATAAACAATATTTAAACTTCTATAAATTTAAAATGTCTTCGTCTCTGATTATTTGTATATGAAATTGTCATAATTCTTGAATAAAAATAATACTAATTTACTTTTTCTCCCGGAATCGCAGCATGGAGTGGCTGTGCACCTTACCAATTACGACACGGAAATAATTATTTAAGATAAATAAATATCGCAAAAACTTATAAAAAAAAGGTTTCGGTGGTAATAGTAATAATAAGAAATAAATAAATATCAAGAAATAATCACATACCAAACTATATCAATACATATTTACAATACCTACTGTTGAACTACGGCAAAAAATATGAAGTGCTGTTTGTATATGCAAACATTTTTACTGACACAACCGAAACTTATTTTAGCTATTGACGTAAGTATTCTAGGATAAAAGATTATTACGGTAAGCAAATTAATTAAACCGTTGAATTATAGTTGACCCATCTATGAATCTGTGCATGCAATAAATTGTAATACTATAAAATCAGGACGCGCAAGCATTAGTCTTAACGTTAATCGTTAAATAACGGTTATTTTAAATTAACCTCTCGATTTTAAACTGTTTGGAGCAACGCGGCCTAATTCAATGTGTTTTATCAAGGATAGGAAATTTACTAGTATATAATACTGATAATATAACAAAAATATTTGTATTGCTGCGTGATTCATGTTTTTTCACATGAAATAGATTCGATAACAATAAAAAGCGTTATCTTCCTTCCACACGTGTTTCGGGGCAGGATATTTTTGTAAACACAGCTTTAAGAAATAGATCGACAGCGTATCGTAAATACAAATTGCCCTTTATGACCCTTATAGGTCGAAAGTCCACTATTAATAAAACTGTGCCAAAATGTGTCTATTGCATGTGTCTACATACCGTCCAACACAATTTAAAAAAGTTGATGATGTAACAACGCTATGATGCGAAGGACGTGCACGCGGTGCCTCGTTGTCTGGCTGCTGTCGTTCACTATTCTAAATCTAGCATTCCTTACAGACGTTTTACTCATTCTAATCACTTGTCAGGTGATTGTGTATAAATACGCTACGAAAACTAGGTCTCATTCACGATCTCGCGTGCTTTTCTCGCAGTTGCGTAGATCTAACCTACGTCCAAGCAACGACATACAATATAATATATTCGCGATTTCTGCTGAAGTCTTTTTATTTTCTATTTGTTTATATTATTGTTAAAACTAATGTTATATTTGTTGTTGTTAACCTATTGTACTAATTAACCCGTGGAGGGTTGTTCGAATTCCAGGGGTCTTGCTATTTACCAATACGCTGTGGTTGTGATCAAACTAAAGGATTTTTCTAGACATGTGCGTAATATGGCCTTAGGAAACCAGCAAATACCCAAAAAACGGCGTGTGCTAGGAGCACCTACTTGCCTACTAATAAAAGGCTTAAGTTCACTAGTTTTACAATTTCGTAACAACATATTAAAAAAACCCTTATAAATATAATTCACAGAACTGTTCTAAGTGTTTAGCATCTATTGTCTATAGACTATCTAAATAAATAAATATCTAATAAGTAAATCTTAAATACCATATATGGTATTTAAAATTTCTCAGTTGAAAATCCGTTTACCCCGAACATTCGTGACATATTGCAAATATTGAGGGTAACTATAATGTACGAATTATAATGTCCGTAACGTCCACACTTTTACACTTTTCGATGAGCCGCTCACAACTGACTCATCCTTACCTGCTCTGAGCTTACCTCTCTACTACCTCGCTCTGACGTTACCTGGCTCTGAGCGTTACCTCGCTCTGAGCGTCACATTTAAAATTAACATGATTGTATTTATCGTTTAAATAAATGTAACTTAATCAATTCAATTGTGATTTCCATTTAGCTCCTTCTTATCCATACAAAATTCTTCAAACAAATAAAATTAAAATTTTCTTTTGAAAAATGCAACCATTCCATCAGTATTTTCTTATGATAGGAATGTGAAAAATAATCGATTATTAATTAAAATTAATTAAGGAAAAATTCGATTTTTTACGCGATTTTTATATTTAAAATAATCGATTAATAATCGATTATTTTTATAATTGAATCAATCATAGTCGATTTTTATCTGCCAACTACCGGACCTCGAACTATTAGGGATATTCGATATACCGATGTTTACAATGCGATACTTAATCCGAAGTCGATCGAGTATACATCTATGAAGATGTATACTCGATGCATTGATGTTTTTTGTAAAACATCGAAAGGATGATAAAACCTGTTAATTTTACAAGAACTCAAGTTTGAATGGAACACTATAATTTAAAAGTAAAATCAATTTATTCACAGCACAAGCTACATACAATTAAAAAACAACAAAAATACTGCAATGTGCTACTGAAAAGGCACTCAGCATTTATCAAATTTCACGTACAATCTATCAAAACGAGACTTAGAGAAAAGTTACAGAGATTTAATTTCGATTTTGATTATTCTTAAACGTTAATTTGTGTTCATAAATTCTATTTTTTTATTTTTTAATTAAAAAAACCATGAAAAATAAAATATTTAGGGTGTTTATTTTGAAATTACTTCAAAAATTATGAAAAAATCGATTAATTAAAAAAGTCGATTATTTTTTTAGCATGAAAAATCGATTAATAAAAATGCATTCTTCATGCAGAACACATGTCACATCCCTACTTATGACGTTGTCACGTTCGACTATCGTCTGTAAACCGACTTTACAGACAACCGATTTTTTTTTAAATGTTATATAAACAAAATGCATGTTCGCCACCGTTGCCCTTAGAGCTTGTAAGGTGCTGGATGGATGCCAGATTATTCTATAACAGCTGTCCAAAATGAGCCTCTTATTATCACGAAAACAAAAATATTAAAAGTAAAGTGTAAGTAAAGTCGAGACGAACACGAATAAAACTGTCCATTTTATTGATTGCCGTCTGGCCAGGTTTGAATGTCTGCGTATTTTAATGAGTCACATTAAATATGTTTGTTTAGGGAGAAATTTCGGAACGGCTTTACTTAAAAACAATCGCCTACGATCGATATTCCCGTAGCTATCAAAGTGTTTATAGAAAATTCATGTAAATTGTGTAGGCTCCACACATCGTTTCTTTTTTTTCTACCCAATTAAGTTGTCAGCATCTCATTTCATTCACTCATTCACAGTCATCATTCATAGTCACTAATAATAATAATATAGCTTTATGTTTATTCCATAAAAATACAAACGACACCAGACATTAACAGTAGAGACATCCTCCACGTGTTGGAACTATAGTTTTAGATAAATAAAATATATTTGCATAATGACTAAAAGATTTTTAATTTGAGTCGTAACTACACTTATGATAAAGAAATATGTTTGAAATCCGTCTTAATATTGTCTGACTGATGTACAGAAATTTGGCATTTTTTTGATAAGCAGAAAACGTAAATATCACAGTGAATAAAGAGCTTTAATTGAACAAAATATAATAGGTTTTCAAGCTTACAAATTATTTTTAATATAGCAAGTTGTTTTTGCAGTTATGAAACGAATTGCTTCCAATTACAAATTTCAATTCCAGCCATTAAAAAACTTCGAGTAAGTTGAATATAAAACCTCCTCCGTTTTATAACTTTCCAGTTGCCAACCGGGATTAAATTATGAAGGGACAAAAACTACTGTGTAATATTTTCAAACAAGTCTTATTTAAATTATTAAATACCGATATGGTTTATAGGTATAGCTACGAGAAATTGTCTATATATAAAGCAGTACCGTAACTATAAACTATATCATCTGGGGCCCGTGGCAAATTCTTTTGATGGGGCCCTATCAGTAAAAATCGTCACGTCACTCAGTTTAATTTTATTACACTTTGAGATTTTTAGCGTACTCAATAACACGTTGTATATGTCCCACTAATGGCCATAGGCCTCCTCTCTTAGGCGAGAGGGAATGGTCTGTAGTCCCCACTCCCCAGGCTAGCCCAATGCGTATTGGAGACTTCACATTCATCCATAGAACATAATATCTCTTGGGCAGGGGCCCTCTTGGGTCGGGGGCCGTGGACTCGCCAGCCTTGCCACCCTAGTATTACGCCACTGATATAAACTAACGTAATGGTATGTGTGCGAGGGCGTAACAGCATCAGTCACAAAAATGCTTTTCAAAGATGCAAACTTGTCATACCAACGTTGGTTCAATTAATTGTTGACTGTCCGAGATTTGACATTCTTCTGCTGCCTAGCTTCTCGGCCACAGATCTGCCTGATCGCGTGCGTGAATTAATCCCCCCCCCATCCTCTTGTCAGCAGAAGTAAGAAAGCTCTCAAAAATAATATCTAGTACATAAACGTATTCATTTTTTGTAGCAATCCCAGAAAATGCATTTCGCATAGATTGTCTATGCTTGTGTGTGGGTAATATGTGTAAAAATGGTAAATAGTTACTGTTGACAATCACCAAATAAGAAAATAAAAGAACTCCCCTTTTCCCGCCACCCTATAGTGCTTACGTAATACTTGAACGGCCCCTAAAGGTAGTAAGTCCGATCCCCGGCTGGGCACCAATGGACTTTATTTCTATGTGCGCATTTAACATTCGCTTGAACTGTGAAGGAGAACATCGTGAGGAAACCCGCTTACCCTAGACACAAAAAGTCGACGGCGTGTTTGAGGCACAGGAGGGTGATCACCTATTTGCCTATTAGGACAAATTATCATGAAACAGATACACAAATCTGAGGCCCAGACCGCAAAAGGTGCCACTGATTTGTTTAATTATGTACAATGACTGCTACGATTGTGTGTAAGTACTTTATGTCAATGGTAATCAGTTAAATATCCGCTTAATGTATTAATCGGGTTAATACATTTTGCGATATCTAGAATGAAGCACGTGCTTATCACATAGTTCAGAGGCTATCCTACTCCTACAATCTACGACTTACTATAATTCTTTCATAAGCAGTTGTCAAGGACATAGTAGAAAAAGTATGGTTATTGTTGTGAATTAGAGTAAGCAATTTATTATCTTTCGCTGCCGACACAAAATAAAAAATGTAAATTAGGTCTATGGTTTTTATGGGTAAATTGTGTTAGATTAACAATTAAAAACTGTGATAAAAAATGACTCAGTGGACAAAGCCAGAGTCAAAAATCATTTATTCATGTAGGTAACACAATGTACACTTATGAACGCCAAAAAAGAAATATACATTAAATGCTTCCAATTTTACATTTACTGACAGTTCTCAAATCAAGGGCGTAGAACGGAAGAGAAGAACTGGCAGTAAGCTCTCAGCCACTCTTTTTAATCGCCAAGTTTTTGGTTTTACACAACGTTTGTAAGGAGCTACTGGTTGCAGCCATGTTCCACATGACATCTTAAGTAATAAATAATAATAATATAAATTACAAACAAAGATTTGTCCTCTATCAGCAGGAGGCATGGTGAAATAGGAGCACGCACTTACATTCTCGTGGGCCTTTTCAGCAACTCCATAGAGACCTTTCGCCGAGTCGTTTTAGCCACCGTAATAATAATAATAATTAAGCCTCATTTATTCCTTGAAAAATTTACAAATTATAAGTACACACACTCAAAAAAAATGTTTTTCAAGGACCTCTTATTGGGTTTAGGCCTCTTCCAATTGGCTCCAAATATCTCATTGTTTTGAGCACTTTTCTCACAATCCTCTCCACCAACTTCCTTAAGTTCGTCAGACCACCGTGAGGGCGACCTCGCTTTCTTTTACCTGGTGGCCCCTTCCACTTTGTTATCCTCTTTGTCCATATGCCATTGTTCATTCGAGCGGTTTGATATTATTTTAATTTTGTTTTGTTATACATGGCTAACCATGCGACTTCTTCAATACAAAGAGTCACCTCGTAAGTTGTGTGCTGCGATATTGCGGGCTCCTCGATTGTGAGGAAGTTGCATGGATCTGGTTAGCGCTGCGCTTCATTTCTCATGCCATTTTCACACGTGTATAAACTTCATCTAACATATTTTCATATTTGTAAGATTGTCTTCATGTGTGATATTTGAGAGCAAAAATAATATAAAATAAAAATGCGACGAAAATGTTCATATCCAATCTCTAATGAAATAGATTTATGTTGAACATGTAACTAATCCTAACATTTACGATTCGATGTACAAAGTCTCTAGTCGCTGTAAAATATGTAGTAGAAATAACTAGTAATTTATTCAAATTTTTACGATACCGATTACCCATGATACTGACACAATACACGCATCGCCACAATCGAATACGCAAAGCATCAAAACTCAAACACAAACAAAGCAAAGATTCCGTGTTTTACAAATGCAATACAATGTAGTACAGTCAAACCTGGATAAGTGAAAGCTCAAGGGATCGCGATCTCATTTGCACTCATACAGGTTTGTCACTAACCCGAGTTTCTAGCTTACAGAGTTACTGAAGGGGTCTGTCTCACACATAGAGGTCTAAAAAATACGGCAAATATGACGTAATAGACGTTCCTCGAACTTTAATAACAAAACAATAACAGACGCATCATTCGAATACAATGTAAGTTCATAAAACTATAGAAATCATAAAATACGCAAATTTGGTATGAATTAATTAAAAGTCCCTCGAAATTCAAGAAGGAGTCATAAATAGCAAAAATTAAATCTCACTTATCACTTATCATCACGCGTGAAAAATTACTGTCATTTGTACCCGGTAAATTCTCTCATTAATAGACTTTTCTCGCTTACCCAGTTGTCACTTACTCAAATTTGACTGTATAATATTTAGGTTATTCTTCAGACATGATAAAGACAATGGAAAGACTTTTGGTATCTTTGATTTTCCTCCCCTGCCACGACCTCATTCCGTATTTGCGTAAGACGACCCGCGAATTTTGGGTGCTATCAAATCTAATCAGTCTAAATATTAATGTGTGTATTAATTATGATGGTTATATTGCGTAGTTTTGTTAGAGATAAGAATTCTCATTAGTTGCATTAAGTTACAAGAGGGAGTACCTACCTATCGATTATTTATTTCTATAGAAACTACGCAGTTATGAATTTAATCAAGACATTAAATTTACAGGGCTGGCGTAATTAATAATAATATCTAATTTAAAACTTTTTTAACACATATTTATTTCATTAATTCGACGTTTCGAGTGCTGTTAGCAATGGTCAGCGAGTTCACCGTTGATTGATAAAGGTTTTTATTCAATTTTAAGGTAGGTACTTACGTATTAACGCCACCGCGGCAAAAATTCAGGTAACGATTTAGAAATCCGTCGCCTGAATTTGACGATACTGATACTTATTTAAATAAAATATTAATATACTAACCTAACCTAACCAAACAATAAATAATAATAGGTTTTTT
This sequence comes from Pieris macdunnoughi, assembly GCA_905332375.1. Lineage (NCBI taxonomy): Eukaryota > Metazoa > Arthropoda > Insecta > Lepidoptera > Pieridae > Pieris > Pieris macdunnoughi. The sequence goes on along the minus strand of CAJOBZ010000027.1, from coordinate 3,388,611 downwards.
GGACAGCTTCGGCCCCAAAAAACCATCAAATTTTTGCGGCGGTGGCGTTAATACGTAAGTACCAATTTTAATATTAGATCTTGCCTAACATACAATAATAACCATATGGACGATGTTATTTTAATAATTAAATTATTACAATTATGTACTATTATTATAAGACAATAAATATCTAAAAAAGTATTTATAATAAAATTTTTAACCCTTCATTTTCCCCTCAGACCCTGCGATATAATTTTAGCCTTAATATGATTTTTTACTAGCCTACCTATTTTAGCTACATACCAATATATGGAACACTTTCCTATGCTACCCCTAGAGAATAAACACCTAAGTACTTAATTAAACTAAATTGTTGTTTTTTGTTTTCCAATTTTTCTATCTAGATATAAAAAAATACTCAAGTTGGTCCAGCCCTCTTTGAATTTTTTCTAAGCAACATATTTTGCGATTCATTTTTATTTATATAGATATATCTCAGTTCTTGTGCCATTGTTTGTATTGGTTTTTGTTAATATCGTAGATCGTACCTTTTTTATACAATACCCACACTGTACATACTTACTAATTGTAAAAGTCCGTTAAAATTAAAAAACGTTGAACATTGTTAACGCACACATGATATAATTTTATCATACCTCCATGTCTACTTTAAATATTTTTCAATTAAGGAATTTTTATATTTCTACCGTCATTTATAGTTTTATAATATCTACGAGATAATTTAATTGCTACTTAAGTTATCATATATCGATAAATTGTACTCATAATGAAAAATATGTTTTAAACCTTCATTCAATGTCAAATCATGTTGTATAAATAATCTTTTAATATTAATAAAATAATATACATTGAAATAAATAACTAAACTTAACATAAACTAAAATATATCATTAAAAGGAGTCCCTTTAGGCAAGGTTCCGAAGATACTGGCAGCGTTCCCCCTTTGAATTGGTAGACTAATTCTTTGTCCGAGGTAGCTGCCAGATCTTCGTCTCCTGTGATGTCGACTAACCTTTTTGAAATTTCTTTAAAAAGCCTTAAAGCGCTAGGACCCCACGGACCAAGGGTCTCGACACCGAATGGGACAAAATCATATTCTGAGCCTAGACCCCTGTATTTGCAAGTTTTCGTTTTTTCAGCCGCTTCACAAGCCGCACCAGCTCTGTAGTTGGTTCCATGTAGATGGGAAGGGGCCAGCGTGTCTGAACAGGTTGCATCCCATACCAGTACCCGACCCATCTTCCATGGAATCAAACTCATACCGTCCGGTCTTTTGCCATCGTCTTTTGCAATACCACTCGGCTCAAGTAGACTTGGCACGTTGACGGTGGCAAGGGAACGGCGTATGATATCGTTAAGTGCGGCATGTTTCGAGAAGCTTCCTGCACTTTTTTGGCATGAAAGGCCGTGATGTCCTAACTTGTCGACATCACTGCCACAGGGACATATATGAGGAGCACAGACTGGAACCCCAAGCCGTAGACAGGTTGCGATTCGAAGCGTGTCAGGCTCAAGAAAAGTTCCTGTATTTGACGAAGGGTAAGCGGGAAGCCAGTAGCCGGCCTCATGCGTACCCACGGCCAAAAGCCTAGCACGCGCCGAACCTGTACTACAACTCAAAAGATCGTCAAAAGTCAATTTGCAGTGTATGTCATCCCAGCTCCTCTGTGAATTTAGAGATAATGGAAAATTTTGACCTTGGCATGCAATTAAGAAAGCGTTTCTAGCTTCTTCCAAGCCAGCAATCTCAAAGTTTGAAGGGGATGCCCTTAAAATTTTACTTATGAGATTTGCTGAACTATGGACAGAAGATAGAAAGGCTGGTAAAGCGACACTGGAAATTTTGCGAATCGCTAAACCACCATAACGGATGGGTAGGGAAGCTTGGGTCCAAGATTGCTCGTTCAGCTGCATATTAAGAAGTGATTCTAAGCTAATTTTGATTAAGTCGTAATGGTGTCAAAAGATCTGGGTGATTCCAAAAGGAGCAGCAACGGAGCACATACGTAAATTTTGGGAGGAAAAGACAGAATTTTAAGATGCAAAGTGCATAATGTGGACTAATTTCAAGGAGACGGTCAGCAGAATTTTGAAATTTAGTAATTGAAGTATGAATATAATCAGAAATAGATTCATTAAAAATTGGAGAACCTAAAAGGTAAAGGGAATTCCTGTTAACTATTTTAATATTTGGAGCCAAAATTTGAATTTTTTTTTTTACATCATTTAAATTTAAGTCGCAGTTATTTATGAAAAGTTCGCATTTGTTAAAATTAAGCTCCAAACCAATGTCTTCAAATTTATTTTTGATAAAAAGAAGGTCCGAAAACACAGTATCCACATCACCTCCTAGGGTTCCGTCGTCCAAATACCAAACATTGAAATTAGAATTTAAATTTTTAATTATCGGATTTATAGCCAAACTAAAAATTGCAGGCCCAAGGGGATCACCCTGTTCCTGTTGACAACCTACTTCCGAGAAAAGTTCATTAGAACGATATAACAATTTAGTTGGATCAGCGTACCTGAGAAGAAGATAATTGTATATTTCCGGTATATGTTGTTTTATTTCAGTCAGCAGGGTATCCCTATTTACCGAATTAAATGCATTTTTCACATCAATTTTGAGCAACACGTCTGGCTGTCCGTGACTTAGGAAAGAGCGTAGGGCATGGACGGCTGCCTCACACCCTCCTTGCACACCGAAGCCTAACTGTACAGGTTCAAATTCTGAATTTAATTTTGGTAAAATATGTCGGACAGCAATTTTGGAAGCCAGACGTCGTAGTGTTGATCCAACAGCAATTGGTTTCACCCCTCCGTCCTTTTTAGTGAGGGCAATGAGGTTCGCGCCGAAAAGAATGGGAACAATTTCTGTATTGACATCCCCGGAATACATAAAATTTATTAATTTTGTGATCGAGTTAATAAGTTGCTCGCCTGCATCACCCACAGAATGCGATGTTAAATCTTTCAAATGTTGGGGTGAGATTTCAACCAATCCTGCAGCCGAACCTGGTTTAAAAGATAAAATCGCATCAGTTACATCTTTGTTTCCAATTTGAAGGCATGCTTGCCCTGCTGTTGGTGGGTCGAGAAAATATGGGTTTACTGGAGCTGGGGGATGTTTTATCCGTAATGCCTCAAGGGTGTCAGGTGTATCTGGCTATAGCACGTCATTGGAGAACAAAAGGCGAGCGGCACCTTTAAGATCTCCGTCACAAATTTTGTTCTCGATGAGTTTTTTTGCGATTAAAAGGGGCATCATGTTTAATTAGAGGTGCGGGAGAAGGTGAGGAACTTACAGCACAGTTATTCTTTATCTTTTGTGTCAGGGATAAATTCGGTTCATCAGTTTTTATTATTTTTTAATTATATACGGCAAAACAAATACATTAAAGTAAATACTATTAAATATATGAACAAACAATTTCGTTTTAAATTAAATTATAGACTTTCTCAATTTTTAATTAATTTAATCATAATTCAATCTCAGTCATATGGACTAGACAATTAAGTGTTTCTTACAAATTCTTCTCGTACGTTCTACGCGCTTTATTTGAGAACTGGTAGTAAATGTAAATTTGGGAACATTGGTTTTTTGAGTTCATAATCGACATCCCTAGCTACTGTCAACAGCTGCTCACGTCATGTCATCTGGATAGGGCTCTTTGACCTATCACCCATTTCATTCACAGATTTCTACACTACAAAAACAATAAAGCCCTTATCTTCGCCAGATAAGAACGTAGCTTCATATAATTTTACACCTACGAGTATATATTAAATCTACAAACATATAGTTTTATATAAATTTTGGTTATTTTCGTTGCGGGTTCGTCCGTTCGTTCGTTTCTATTGTTGTTACTGTGGCTATGTGATTGTTAAATATTATTTTGTTTTAATTCTCTCATTAAAAACGTGCGGTGTTTCGCCGCGAGAGATTTTATTATAATGTATGCTTATTAAATTATGTCTAATAGAAAATAATACTGGAAGATAACGACATTGAAAAATTAAGTCGCTGTTCAGCGTTAGTTTGTAAAAAATCACTTATGTAGGTATTCAGTAAATTTTAAAGTTTTTAACACTATTATAACTTTTTGTAGTTAACAATTTTAAAGATTAATCTCGAAAGGAATTTCTTGTGTAATTAATCTATTTATCCCTATACTTAGACTGAATTAAAATAAAATAAAAAATCACTTACCAATGTATATAACCATAATTTTTGAAGTTATACTTATTTTGGCGCGTTAGGGAAAAATGATAAGAGTAAATTTTTATGACACCGTTACAAAAAACCCTCCCTGAAGTTAGCTATAGTCAACATTTTAGTTTTTTCTATTGTTAGTGTCGTTTTTTCTACAAACGTAGAAAAGATTTTTATCTTGATACGCCAAAGAAGTATAACTTCTAACGCGTGTACATAAGTTTTTTTTAATAATAAATCTGTAGAAACTGCGTGTGGTAGTACATTTATTAGATAGTTAACAATAATAGATCGGTTAACTCATCCAAAACTAGTAAACTATTTATTTTACTAAGCTTTATTCAAAGCAGTTTAGTTTCGTTGATTTAACTTTTAAGAAAAAATTGCGCCTTTTATAGATGTTTTATAATTTTCCACGCGCCTATGCTAATTACATAGCAAATTCACTACACATATCGCTAGGCTAACTTTTTATAATTTATGCACTACATCACAAATAGTTCCAAATTAATTTATCGAGAGTGCTTCACCAAGAAACTTCCCACGCCTCGTGTGATTAGTCAAGACTTGCAGCCTTAGCAAGTCATAAAAATAAAAACAGTAATTTTAAAGAATAGTCTGGTGAAAGGAATAAAAGCAGAAATTTCGATTTTCCTAATATCAATATTCTATATACATAACATTTCATCTGATTTCTCTTGTACCAAATTACAAACCTATTATTATTATCTACACCAAATTACCAATCGCGGTATAGTTACGCGTTACGTCATCTGGGGCCCGTGGCAAATTCTTTTGATGGGGCCGTGTCAGTAAAAATCGACACGTTGTATTCAGGTTAATTTTAATAAACTTCGAGATTTTCAGCGTATTCAATTACACATTGTATATGTCGCACTAATGGCCATAGGCCTCCTCTCTTAGGCGAGAATGAATGGTCTGTAGTCCTCACGCTAGCCCAATAGATATTGGAGACTTCACATTCATCCATAGAACATAATATCTCTTGTTCAGGGGTCCTCTTGGGTCGGGGGCCGTGGACCACCCTATTGTTACGCCACTGGCCACTGCAAATTACATTTCCTTCATGTAAAAGCCCGATTCGGCATTAAGTAGTCCAACTCGTAAACGAGAATGTTTTTAAAGAATACACCATAGGTATATCATAGATATCTATCACTATAGACGAAGAAAATTTTCCATTTGTAATATCTTAATTTTATTGAACCAGATTCAAATAACCATACTGTTTACCTTTTCACTGTTACAAAAAAACATCCTAAATCAACCCTTAAAAAATGAAAGTATAAATTTACGTCTGTGGAGCTTTTTTAGTGTATTGTCAATTGTCAAATGATACGTCAATTGCATACTCTCTCTTCAGTTTTAATTTTTCAAGTGTAAATACAATTTGTAGGACTGTTAATATTTCACTCAATAACAATGTCTTTAGATACCGTACCCAAGGACTTACGAGGTTTGCGGGCGTGTTTAGTGTGTTCATTAGTAAAGGTAATAGACTAGTAATACATTTGAAATTAATTCATTTTACTAAAATGTTTATTTACTTTTTGTGTACTTTCAGACTTTTGACCAATTTGAATATGATGGTTGTGATAACTGTGACGAATTCCTTCGAATGAAAAATAACAAAGATAATGTTTACGATTGTACAAGTAATAATTTTGATGGGTAAGAAAAACTTAATGCTTAATTACATACCCATACCATGTCATACTTTACAAATATATTTATTTATATGTATATAAATTTAGCAATTATTTATTTTAATAATTGTTCCAACATTTGTTTCTTGTTTTGCACCAATATACTGCGCAGGTAATCAGTTTGTCTTCACTTGTTTTAGTTCAAGTAAGGATAGCTTTATTATGGATCAATGCTTAACAACCTAGATGACCTGTAGCACAACTGAACCAATAAGGTTTTTTAAATTTTAAATGAGTTCTTAATATTAAAAGATCTCAATATAAACTTTTCAGAATGATTGCTGCTATGAGTCCAGAAGATAGTTGGGTGTGTAAATGGCAAAGAATAAGTAAGCATGAATTATAATTTATCTTTAATCATATTAATATAATGAAATCTATTATCATTTATAATGCAATTTTAGATTTTGCAAGTTACAGAGGGAAAACAAATCATTGGATTGGATTATCTAATGGCCTTAAAATCATCTAATCAATGTCATAAAATCTAATAAAAGCCGAGAGGCTGAATACAGATGGGTGAAGGAAAATTAACAGATTTTACCAATAAAATTAATTGTATGTTGTATATTTATATAATTAGTTATATTTATTTAGGTAAAGGAAAAATAAGGCATAAACATGTTTTTGCAGGTTATTAAAACTATAAACTTGTGAATTTTCAAAAAATTACTTAACAAAATTTAAAATAACTAATTAATAATTTTATATGGTTTTTATATAATAACTACCATTACAGGCCGCTTCTGTAAGGGAGTCTATGCTATATCAGTATCGGGTCGTCTTCCTGCAGGTGTCATAAGAGAGATGAAAAGTCGTGGCATTGCGTATAGACCTAGAGATACAAGCCAACGTTAAAAATATGGATGTTACAGATCTTATTATAAGTACTTTTAATTTGAAATAAATAATGTATTTGAATAAATAAGAAATTTTATTCTTATCCCTTTTTACTTAGAGGAAATATGTAATATATGATTAAAATAAAACACTTTAATAAACATTTATAGTATTAATTTACTGCGTAAATTATAACATCACAGTTCTATGTTGTTACTATTGGAACTTTGCTTTAATCATTCATAAAATGGCTTAACAATGTCAATAATACTTAATAAATGTCATGATTTATTTAACTAGTATAAAATGTACTCAAATTTAATTATGCTTTTTAAGTTACAGGATTTTATAAACTAAACATTGCATTTCTTCAAATAATAAATAACTTTGAACATATCAATTGATTGTTCTAGATAATAGATAAATGCACAAAATTGAATAGTTGTATTTTATACCTCGCTTACTTTCAAATCTTGACACCAAGATAAGATAACTTTTCCAAATATGCTTACAAAGTATTAAAAAAAGGAAGATAGACAATTGTGTAATAGTTCTTATATGTTACAATCAAACCACTATCATAAGTTAGAATTGTTTTACTAATGAGTTATCTAGTTTAATGGGTTTTTAAGAGGTGAATATTTGCATAAATATAATTAACATAGAATTGTATATTTTCTATTGTACAGAATTGGTAATTGCACCTTTAGTAACATTAAAATTAAAGATATTCCAGCAAGTAACTAGATTAAACACACACATTAAGTCACAATTCTGTCAACTACTGCCCTCAGTTGGAGGTACCTTAAACTCGTTTTCAGTCCCTAAAACATCCTTATCAATGTCCTTAAAATCAATATTTTGCTGCTTCATAGCTTTCTGAAATTCCAGAAGAATATTTTTAGTGACAGATATAAAAAAACTATTTTAGGTAACCAGTACAGTATAACCTATGAAAAAACACACCTTTACACATTCTTGATAAATCTTAAATATTCCGGCACATACTGAGTCGTCGTGATCTCCTTTAAGAAATCGCTCAGAAAACCAAGAGTTGAAACAGTCGTCATATTTTTTCTTTAATTCAGTACACTCTTCACCTATACTATTCATTTTGCATTAATAATTTTTCTTTATACTTCAAAATACAGAATTGTATGTAATGTATGTAATTGTACTAATTGCTGAAATTTAAATACACACTCAGAGATATTACACAATTTCTTTGGTTATTTCACAGACTAATAATTATGGTTCTAATGAGGCAATGAGCATATGACATACATATTTGTTAAAAGTTAATGTCATTTCGTTGTCAAACTTTACTGACTTATTTTCTAGTCTGTGGTCTTGTTCAGTATATTTTTTGCATTTTGAATTTTGAGGTTATATTAAATATTTTGAGTTGAGTGAAAATGTTGTTGTTCTTAATACTTATGAACACGCAACAAGTTTCAATTTTTAAAACATGTTGATGAACTGTATGTAAAAGAGTACTCTTTACTAAAACGGAAGTTTACATATTTTCTACTACTAAACTAATCTTTTTTGATTAGTATTAACAAATTAAAAATATAAATCTAAAAAATTAAATCACCATGTCTGATATTTTAAAAGACAGCCGTTTTGCTAAATACCTTAATGATCCTAAATATAGACAAATACCTAAACATGAAAGAAAGGTTAAAATTGACAAAAGGTTTCAATCGATGTTCAGTGATGAAAAATTTAAAGTAAAATATACAGTAGATAAACGAGGTAGACCTATAAATGAAACTTCAACAGAAAACTTAAGGAAATACTATGATTTGGATGAGTCAGATGGAACAGATAGTGATATAGATTCTGAAAATGGGGAAGATGGGACTCAGAAAGATCCTGATATATCTAGTAAAATTGAGGAACAACCCGGTCAATTCGTGAAACGACTTCCAAGTGATGAAGAAAAGGAAAAAATAGACTCTCAGGCATTCAAGAATGACAAACTAGTTCGTGGCAGTTTAGATAAGAAAACTAAGAAAAGATTACTGGATTTGGACATAGATTATGCTCGAGGCGAAGGTTCCAGTTCAATTTACATTATAAAGTAGCTTATAAGACAATATGGCTTTAATTTCTAGTAGCAGTAGCTTAATGGGCACTTTAATATTCATATTTATGTGTAGTAATTAAACATAATATGTATGTTGTCTATTTATAGGATGTCTCTGGACCGATAGTTCAAGTGACGAAGAAAGTAGTGAGGATGAGGTAGACAGTGAGTTAGAACATGAGTGGGGTGAATTAGATGCTGATGCAGACACAACAGATGAGTCTACTAAAAGGTAACAGTAAAATCTATATAACACTGGCTCAGTTATTTATGCAATTATTTTACTAAATAAGTAAACACAGGTCTGATGTAGTTTTAATTCACATACATTATGACTTTATAGTTGTATAAGATTTTTGTTTCCCTCATTACCTCATCATATTCTATATATATATATATATATATATATATATATATATATATCAGTTCTGTGTGTGTATTTGTGGTTAACAGTTCAGATTGCCTAAACAAATGAAGGTAGTTCTTGACCATAGTTGACAATATTTTTAATTTACAGGATAGCAATTTGTAATATGGATTGGGACAACATAAAAGCATCTGATTTAATGGTGCTGTTGAGTTCATTCTTACCAGCTGGTGGAATATTACACAGTGTTACAGTAAGTACGAATATTATAAGTGTTTTCTATAGTGTATCGAAACAAGACGTTGATCACATAGGCCAAAGACAGTGTTTTTTGTGTAGATCACCAAATGCATGAACCATAATTTAAGTTTTTAAATTAATAACTTTGACTTAATACCAACTGTTGCTGTTATTGCATCAACATATAACATAGTCTGTAATGTCCAAATCTGCCAACATATAATTTGATTTTAGATCTATCCATCTGAGTATGGTATAAAGAGAATTCAAGAGGAAGAAGTACGAGGTCCCATTGAGTTGACTGAGAACAAAAAAGATGATCCTCTTGATGAGGATGGTGGCAATGAAGAGGGTAATTTAACTATTATTAAATTATTTAAGTTACAAAACTTACTGTATTTTGACGTATGGGAGGCATAGTTGGCTCTAAGTCTTGTTACTATAAAATATTAAATGTAGGACTGCACATACATGTATTAAAAAGTAGTGGCTACTTATCTAGATTTAAGAGTTGTCAAACCATTGTTTTGTGACATATTTGACAGCACTCAAGACGAGATTGTGGCTTCAGATACGAATTAGAATATGACAGAAGGCTAAGATTGTTTTAACTAAGGGTAAATTTATACTGCAGCAGAGTCAAAGTGTTGATCCAAAACTGAACAAAACAAATTCAAACTTAACTCCACAGCGTAACGCACACATTATTTTGAGATTTCAAAAACACGCACGAATTCTTCGAAATGCCCGCGTCTGCGCGTGACCAACGCTGTATGCTGCTCGCGCATTCTCGCGAATTCACGCACAAACCTACGCGTCATCAGTCTGAAGTTGGCCTGCGTCAGCGTTGATCACTATGCATTGGGACGAAATATTATATTACCTGGTGGAAAAGTATGAATACCTATTTAATCCATAAGCCAAAAATGAACTGGCAAAAATCAATAGCGATACTGTTTATGCCCATTAGGGAGCGTTCAAGTATTACTTAACGAATTTTTTTCCTCTTGTAAAGAGTTACGATGCGGGGCGGGGATTAAATTACGCGTTATTGTTAATATTATTTTCGACTTTCCAGTACTTTACACCACATAATGGTAACTTTTAGGTATAAAGAGTCACTGGGTGGTCACGAACCGTTTTACTGTAGGTGCGCGTGACATGGGGGGGGGGTCAAAAATGTCCAAAAATTGCGTGACGTAATACTAGAACGCTCCCTTACTACACCTAGAAGAGTGCGCGTTTTCTCGCGAATCCGTGCATTCGTGCGGCTTCGCTTTCGTTGTGAAGAATTTGACGCTTCGATGCGCTTCGACTCTGCGCTAGTATAAATTGACCCTAAGGATTAATCATCTACTTGTCATTTGCTGATGGTATGCGACCTATGTAGTGTTATAGTAATTATTATAATTTTATATGCATTTTTTAATTCAAGGCTCCGCGTATCACATGGAAAAGCTGCGACGATACCAACTCAATAGGCTGAAGTATTTCTATGCGGTGGCGGAGTTCGATTCCGCGACGACTGCAGACAAAATTTACTCTGACTGTGATGGCATTGAGTACGAAAGCAGTGCTACTAAGCTGGATATGCGTTTTGTTCCCGATGACGTCACGTTTGATCAGGTAATTTTAGGCTAGCTTTACAAGTGGCAAGTTCAAACATCCCCAATGGAAACTTATTGAAATTATTTTGTCGAAAATGATGGATATCTTTTCGGCCTGCGAGATTTAAACGCGACACCTACCTTCAGATCACCATGATAACGACAAGACTACAGATTCGATTTTGTTAATATTGCGCTGGATTAGTGATTTTTTTTTATTTAGCTATTAATTTTTTTGAATTTAGGAATACAGCAGCACAAGGAGTCGCTCTGTAACAGTTAAAAGTTACTAAAAATAGATTTTATTAATTAAATATACATACTTGATTTGAATGAAACACATTTACCACCAAACATGTTACAACGCAACAATACATACAAAGTTTAATCTATATTTAACCTAATAGTTACAATCTGTATATTTATAAATGATCTGTGCGTGTGTTTGTTATTAAATTACTAAGTTTAGATTTACAATTTTTTTTTTGTATTTATGTGTGTATGTATATGCATATAATAAAACATTGTATACAACAGGTAGAGTGTATAGTGAGAATATGAGAAATTACATTCATGTGCTAGGCCGCGTGTTTTATTAATTTTATTATCATATTTAGTCCTTGAATAGTAAGACACACATTGATTTAATAAAAACGTATTTCACAGGAGCCTCGCGAAGTATGCACAAAGCTTCCCGACCTGACCAAATACAAGCCGCGCCTGTTCACCACGACAGCTTTGCAGCAAGCCAAAGTGGAACTAACGTGGGACGCGACCAACCCCAACAGGGCGGAGACTATCAAATGTGCTCTAAATGGAAAGATTGATGACCTAGATTTGAAGGAGTATCTGGCTTCCAGCAGTGAAGGTAATATTAATATAAAAATAATATAGTAATTTTTGGATATACTACTGAAAATAACTAGAGATTGCAAGCCATGTTATATGTCAGTGTCATAGACTAAAAATTTTAATAAGTTTTCGTGGTAGTTGGATTTGGCACATGAAAATAGCTTAGGTCTATTTTGTTTGGTAGAATTATTAAAATATTTCATAGTTTTTTGGTGTGTAATTTAAAGCTTTTTAATTTATATTTATAATACTTTTGAATCGGCTGAATGTGTTCAATGTTTGTTCAGACGTCATCTTATTTTTATACTTAAATACATAGATGAGAAATAGTTTTTCCTATTAGAACCTCATAATATACAATATCTATAAATAACGCTTCGAAATCGGAAAATTTCTCGGAATTCACTTCCTAAACAATTTAATTTTAAACAGATGAAAATTCAGAAGACGACGCCGTACCGCAGCCAGAGAGTGAAACGGATGATCCTATTCAAAAGTACAAAATGCTTCTAGAAGATATCGAGAAGAAGGAAGACAAAAAACAAAATAAAGACATGGAAATGGAGATCACGTGGGGACTTGGACTAAAGGACAAGGCTGAGGAACTGGTCAAAAAGAAGATGTCTGAAGGTAATGTATTTAAAGTGAAGCCATTTGAATTACTTTATACATCAGTTTGCACTATTTCGGTCGCAGCTCGATATAATACAGAATAATACTTGATAAATTTAATATTCAAACAAAGAATTTTTTATTTGAATCAGTATTTGAGTGTTTTCCCAAAGTCTAGTTTTGCATTTTAATATATTTTATGTCTAAAAGTCAAAATAAGTAAATCACTGTTTGCAAAATTGGTTAGTTTTTTTCTTAATTTTCTAATGTGTATTGTATAATGCAACAATATGCTATTTGGCCAGATATTTAAAACTATTTTGGATTAGTTATTATTACTATAATACAAGTTTAAATTAAATCATTCATAATTTCAAGAACTGCCCAAAACTGGCATTCTCCAGTTCATATAACGTACCATGCTTGTAAACACAACAAACTTCTAAATTTTTCCTTTTTTTATGATATTTTATTAATTACTGTCCTTCAAATTAATTACGTCGCAGACTGTAACGAAGATATATTATTTACAAGAATCAGAAACTTTTGTGTCACGTAACTTAAGTTAAATATCTATATATAGTATTTAACTTACAGGTTAAATACTGTTTGTATTTTATATACTTTTGAAATTTTCAGAAAATAAAGATTTGACACCATTCGAGAAGTTACTGCAAAAGCGTAAAGAAAAGAAGAAACAACGTAAATTGAATCAGAAAAAAGTAAGCGAAGAAGAAAAACCTGACGATGAACCTGATGATATCCCGTCTGACGTCGATATGAATGATCCCTATTTCGCAGAAGAATTTAATAAGCCCGAGTTTAAGAAATCTAAAGATAAAAAGAAAGTTTTGGAAAGCGAAGAATCTGAGGACGAACGTAATAAAGCAGAATTAGAGTTACTGCTAGACGAAGATGATGGTAAAAGACATTTCAGTCTAAAGAAGATTCAAGAATCGGAGATCACGTCCAAAAAGTCAAAACGTAAGAAGAAACTAAAAGAGAAAATGAAAGAACAGAAAGAAACAGTTTCTGATTTCGATATAGATTTGAACGATAAACGATTCGCGGCTCTATATGAGTCACACCACTATAACATAGATCCCAGTGATCCTAATTTCAAAAAGACTAAAAATATGGAAAAACTCATACATGAAAAGTTAAAGCGAAGACCAGCTGATTTGCCCGATTCTACAGAACCCAAAAGATCTAAGGAAGACATCGAATTGAATTTACTTGTTAAAAATATTAAAAGGAAAACAAAAGGTGTTTTAAAGAATAAATAGAAATTGATTTTTTAAATATGTATCGTTAAATAAAATATTGTTCTTAACTTTGATGTTTTGCTAAGTGATTTTCCTTTCCTTACTATTTTTTCTTGCAATTCAAATTAAAATTTATTTGTCATCTTTAAATAAATTAAAAATTATATAATACAAATAAAAATATTCTTAGAAAGAGCTCGACTGCTAGCTTGCATGCTTGGCGAAGCTATCACAAAATTCGTTCTCAGCTCTTAGGTTAAAGTTGCTCTTAGTTTGGAACAAAATATGCCTTGTTAATTTTATAGAATAATACAATCTAAAAAATAGTTAATTACATTTGAAAACCACTGGTTTGTATTCATGTAACAATACTTGTGAGGAGCGCACTTTTTTTACAGGTTTTATCACTTAGCACATTGCTAGAAGGCTCGTAAGCGCGTTGCCGGCCTTTAAAAAAAAAGTACTTAATACAAAGGTTAAAATAAAAGAACAGAGTACTTCATCAACAAAATTTAATGAAAAGCAAAAGAAGGTCCAATATCATGATATTAAAGCTTTTCTGATCTCCCTTCCTACCGCAGCACCGAGTGGAGGAGGGACGGCGTTACCCACCTGGAAAAACATTTCCAATCTTACTTTTTATTTTTATAAGTTAATACAAAATTCACCATGTTTCTAAAATTATGGTCTCTAGTCTATTCATCTGCTAGAAGCCATCTAGTATTCTATTGTTTATGGAGTGAACATTAATATAATTGGGAATAAATTACTATTATAAATTTAATTTAATTAAGTAATAAAGACTTCTGACTGTGATATATAAGTGTAAAATTGAATGTATAAAGAAATTATATGTTAAATACAATTAGGAATTTGGTTATTAATATATTAATACGTATTGACAAGCGAGCAAGGTTGATTATAGAAAGTGACACCACCTATAAGGGAACAAACAAATGTTGCCAGTTTAAATTATTATTTTCTAACTTATATATTGCGATCTAAATTTAACAAATACCTGTCGATGTTTGTCCTGTATTGACCCTGCGAAGAGATATGTGTCCGGGAATCCCTGTGACCTAGCACACTCTCTGACCGAGACAACTCTGTTTTGCTCGGGATGTAGGACCCGCCCTTGTTTCCCCATTGGCTCTGGGTCTGTCACTGTCGTACTGAAGTAACCGTCCCATGATATACGACCTGAAATTATTATTTATTAATAGAAAATACATTCTTGGAACACTTTGATAATACTATCAAATAGCGAAGTATCGCGACTACAAGAGGCCTGCGTTCGTAGTTCGTACTGTACAATACCTAATATGACAAAGTTAACATAATCTGTGAGGAAAGAGAACCGTCGAGGGATATGATTTGATTTTGCTGCGGTGCTAATTCGCCGCCTTTGTTGACAACACTGTTGTCATTATAGTTCGATTGTACTTGATACTTAATATGAAACAAAACAAAATAATTTAAGTTTTTCGTAGCAAATAAGAATTATATTAGTTCGCATAAATGCTACGCCGGTTCGATCGCTACTGACTACGAATAAAATTTGTATGGATTTTTTTTATAGACTACAAAAATCTCTCAATGCTCGCAAGTGCGTTGCCGGCCGAGGTCGAGGTGAGGCGGAGGGTATTTTGTATTCTTTATTAGCCTTCACATCCGATAATGAAACTCAGCTGCAGGTATTAGTCCGAACACTCTCCATGGTAAATGCGGTAGAAGATGCAGAAAATTTAAAATCATGGTCGTAATCAAAGCCCCAACACATTTTTTGTTAACATAATAGTCTCGTTCCCCAGTATGTTATTGTAACTTGCGCGTTTCAATCTTAAATTAATCACCAAGTGCCAAAAAAAAATACGGCTTAACTGCTCATACTGTTCACGATGAGCCTCGCCTTGCCAAGTGAAGTGCCGAAAATAAAAAGGTATACCGTAAAGCCCAGCCCAGTTATTGTGCCGATTAGCGGTGTGAGGAAGACACCAAGGTATGAGAGTGCATTCCTGTTTGTCCGCTGCGCTGCAGGTCCCGCCCTTTGCGCACGCGCATACCCCACGGAGGCCACCGGTCGACGAACGGCCGTTCTTGGCGTCTTCGTACCGGTATTGAAGAACCTGATTAAATTAAATAATTATTTACATTGATTCTAATGTTAAAACTATACACAATGGATATGTTTATATCCACAGACAGACGATATCAGACTCCAGTCAAATAATTGATTTTTAGAACTATTAAGAGATATTTTTTCCTGAATATATTCTATATGTGGAAAGAAAGCATTCATTTATTTAAATAATACTTTTCAAGCAAAATCAAATAATTTGAATTTATGATTGATTCATAAACAAACAAATCCTACGTATTTTAGGTACTTACTTATGAACGTCAACAGAAAAGATGTTAAATTGATTCTAAATTTACAATTACTACCAGTTAGCAAGTCAAGAGCGTAGAGCGGGCAAGAAGAACTGGCAAGAAACTCTCCGCCACTCTTTTTAATCGCCAAGTTTTGAGTCATACAAATTGTTTGTAAGCAGCAATAAATATTTTAACTGGAGCAAATCAATCCCAAGGATTAGGATCATTTAATTTCAAAACTTATTAGTTAGAAAAGTTTTTAACGAAAATCTCCAGTAATACTACTTAGGCGTATTTGGAAAGAAATAATCAAAATCTATTATTTAAATGCTGTGCTAATGTTCTTATAATGTTTATATGCATTAAATACGATCGGACCTTACGTTGTGGAAATCCAAGTTATAATCCAAGCATTTAATATGATAATATTAAAGCCAATTTGTTGGCCTGATTTTCATGCATAACATTTGAGACAAAAAAACGACGGGTTGCACTCCGGGAGTGCCCGGCAGAAGTGAAAACTTGAATATTAACATTGTGCAATTTTGATATTTTGGAATGGTTAGGGAATAATTTTGCACGAATTGCTTTAATTACCAGTATAAAAGTACTATCATTTATGTGGTAGAATACAATATTTATTAATTGCGCTGTCATACACAAACATGACAATTTATATTACATTAAATTATTACTTACGAATATTCGATCAGGTCACGTGTCCTGACGCGAGTTTAACATTTTTTACCCATTCCAAAAAAGTGTACAACGCCGCTAAAGAAGTTTTCACTTCAAATATATACTTTTGAAAGTTCAGTTGGAAAAATAATAACTCACCTTGCACCTAGTTCCGTCCGACAAAGTGACAGAAATGTTGGGAAGATCCCGCCAGTCCGATCCAGGCGTGTTCGGGATCCGGGATATCCGAGCCTGAATCAAAGGCGCCATGTTCTTGCATATGTGATCTCGTAACCTCGCATTCTCGTCCTTACTTCTCACCAAGCGTTGGAAATAACTCTCAGGCATTGACCCGTAATCTATTTCTATTTTATTTGCTCCGTTGCATATCTGGGGCAGGTCGCTCATGGCGTCCTTTATCGTACAGGTCCGCCTCGGAGCTGAATCATCCCACTGTATGTTGGATGCGAAACGCTTTCCGTCTATCGTCGTAGTGAGAGTGCAGGCCCGTCGGCTAAACACGTGCGTCGGCTCCGGGTATAAAGGCAACTTACACCCGGGCGCCGCGGCCAGTATTATGAGCCTTCGTCTCGTCTGAGGTACCCCGTAATTCCCAGCCTGGAGCACCCCAAACGTGCACTGATAACCCATATCCAACAACGCTCTGAGGGTCAATTTCAA
Organism: Pieris macdunnoughi; assembly: GCA_905332375.1. Lineage (NCBI taxonomy): Eukaryota > Metazoa > Arthropoda > Insecta > Lepidoptera > Pieridae > Pieris > Pieris macdunnoughi. The sequence goes on along the minus strand of CAJOBZ010000027.1, from coordinate 3,371,061 downwards.
CACCATCCCCTTTTTGAACGCAACGAAGTTCCTGACATTCTCGAGTATGAAGTATTTCGGGCGGTAATAATCGCAATACGAGAGGTAGGACGCGACGAGAGAGTTTTTGAAATTTGAGTACTCTCTGGAGTTGAATCTATTCATGCCCGAGAACCCTTGGCACGGTGGTCCGCCGCACAACAGTTCCACTTCACCCTTCAACGGCAGTCTCAGCCCACGGGAGCTATGTGTGGCGCCGGACATCACGTCTTTGAGCAAAACGTTACAGTCCTCATTAAACACTGTGCAGTCTTTATTGTTGAGGGAGTAGGCGTGCGCGGCCGCTTCGACGTTCTCTATGGCCCAATTGCAGACCGCGACCCCGGAGCGGTGGAGCCCCTCCGATAGGCCGCCGCAACCGGCGAACACGTCTAGCGTCCTCAGAGGACGCACCTTCACTTCCTCGGGCTTAACGACGCGCAATTCGGGCTTGCTGGACTTTCCTTTGCCCTTCCCCTTGTCCTTGCCTTTACTCGGCCCGATGAGTCGAGCGTACTGCGGGACGTCTCTGATCTCCCCAGATTTCTTGTCGTACGACATTCTAAAGTAAATCCGGCCAGGGTCCTGTTCCAGCCAGGTGTAAATTGAATCCGTTTGCGGTACGTTATCTATGTAAGATAAAGTACAGGGACCGACGACACAGGAGAAAGGCACTTCTCGTATTTCTTCGCTCCAGTAGACGAGGTTGAGGTCTTCGTGCTGCGGGTATTTGCTGTTTGTGTTTTCGGGCCTATACAGGACGTTGACCTTGACGTAGATGTCTTGCGGAGCGACGAGAGGGCCTTCGCCGGCGGCGGTTACGGCGACGACGTGTCCGATGCAGAACGGTTCGTTCGTGTCGATGTTCGATCCCCGCAAATTATTGTCGCTCTTACGATAGTACTCTGGGTAGATATCTTCGTCTACGGTTTCCAATTTTAATTTTACGTCATCACGTTTGTGATTGAGACCGTTTTTTAGTTTGAATGTGCCCGGCTTCAAGAACACTCCGCATCCCTTTTTGTATTCGTAGTCTTGCCATTTCACGAGAGTCCACTCGGAGCGGGTCTCCTCTTTCACGTTGTCAGATTTTTCCGTTAACTTTCCTGTCACTTTTGGGATGTCCTTCACTTCACGTTTCGTTTTTCTTTCACAGGAAGGGCAGAATCTGTGTTTTCTCAATGCGTTCGGGCATACAGGGTCCGGGGGAATATCTTGGAATCGAGCGGTGAACCTTTCGTAATATTTGCTGTAAAAGTACGTTTTCCCGTCGTCTTCGTGGAAATCTTGTTCGACGTCATTCCCGCCTCTATTGCTCCAATCGTCGGGAATAGTGGTCTGATTCACAATGGCTTTTCTAAGAATTGATGACAAGGGAGCACCGTGACAACAACGGTTTTCGAGAAAAACTTCTCTTGGATCTGTAAAGACATGAGGACATAATATTATGTTTCAACTACTTGAACAGATAAAAGACTATACTTTCAGTTTCAACTATCCTCCGTGTCTAGGCTGGAGCATGTGTTATAAGTTAGGAATACAACAAATTATAGGTCTACCAGGATCTGATGGCAAAAAGGGAAAAAAGAAATTGACGCTAGCAATACTGGGGAAATTGGAGTAAAACGTTTTGATACTTTTTTTTCCTTATAGCGGCTGATTCTGTGTGTGATATATGCAAAATATATAAAAATTTATCCAATGATAATTTTTGAAAATGTGGCGAATGTGGGGTTTGAAATTTAGATGAAAACTCCAATTACTCTGTTCATGAGTTTATTAATTAATTAAGAACTTTAAAATGGTTCCAAATACTGCACATCCATAAAAAAGTCTTCAACGCAGTATTTATAATAAACCTTTCCTCCTGCATCTCAATTAACCGATCTTGTTCTATGAACTTATTTTAAATTTTTATTACATGTTCACAAGATTTTCGCTATTCATCGATCCCTATTTGAGAGAAAGAAACAATGTAAAACTCATTTATCTTGTTTCTGATCAATTCTAAATCAAAACTATCCAAGTTTATTTGTGGTATAAGAAACCCCTGAAATAAACCAAAATTTAGTATAAGTACATAATATAATACACACGAAGAATCCCATAAACCAAAGTATCAAGACGTGTCATTCCTACTAACCAGTCAACGCTTGCACATGGCTCAATATCGATGATTGTGTATGTTCTGCATCTTGTTGATCAAGTATTCTTTGATAAACATTGAAAACAATATGTCTTGCTTGCGATCGAAGAGGTTTCTTCGACATTTTCATCACTTTTTAAAGGAAATTTGAAGCCAAACCAAAAACAATTCCTCGAAATTTCAGTTGACAGATGAAATTTTTCTTTTATTGCCATATGAAAATCGCTAATTTAAAAAAAAAAAAATTGCCATCAGATTCTGGTAGACCTATACATAAGGGAGCGTTCAATTATTACGTCACGTAATTTTTTTTATTGACCCCCTCCCCTGTAACGCGCCGTAACATTTTCTATACCTAATAGTAAAACGTTTCGTGACCACCCAGTGACTCTGGTGTAAAGCACTGGAAAGTCGAAAATAATATCAACAATCCCGCGTAATTCAATCCCCGCCCCGCATCGTAACGTTACAAAAGGATCCCCCCAACATTCATAACGTAATACTTGAACGCTTCCTAACATAAATAAAAAAATACCTCCAACTTCTCCTAAAACAGTATCAGACGCTCGAATAAACACTTCAGCATGGAAGAAACCGACGCTAGGATTGTTTGTATCCTTCCACATATACACAATTCGTGAGACTAAAGCCGGTACATTAGCTTGAGTCGTCTCAACCATAACGAATTCTCCTATTGTGAACTCTTCCCCGTCAATTTCTACTTTTTCATAGTAAATTTTAGTGGCATCTGTCTTTATGGGTTCTCCAATCCAAGTAATTTTTCTGTAAGCTCCGGTTAGTTTCACCGGTACGGCATCTTCAATCTTGCTTTTTAATTTGTCAGTCACTTGAGGGCCGTCGTCATCTTCATCAGGATCTGAATCGTCTGCTTGTTGAACGGCCATGTTGGGACAGCGACGTCTATAATTTTTATTATTAAACTAACCTCCTTACTCATAACTAAATAAGTCTGATTTTACTCCCCTTTCAGTCAAATTGTTTTTACGATGTGATGTAGAGAGACAGACGATTCATGCAATTCGACTCATTTATTTCTTATGAATAAGGGGTTAGCCTGAAAATCCTTTATCTACCAAAGTAAAATTAAAATTGGTTTCCTGATAATAATAATGACATACTAAATTGTCTGAGTTTACAGCCTAGCATCCTGCTCGAAAAGCCAAGAAGCTCAGTAAGATTTTATATAGTCTATGTTGAAAAATTTTAACAATCAATATACACTATATTTAAATTGTTCATGTTTATTAAACATACTTTATACATTTAACGGACTAAACTGTCGTAATATAATTAATAATATTAAAATGAAATATACCACAAAAACCTTAAAAGCACCTAATAATTTTTTTATTAATTTGAAACAATAATTTTTTTTTATAGAACGGCAAACGGGTAGGAAGTTTATCTGATGTTAAGTGATACCGCCGCCCATGGACAATATCAATGTCTCAATGCCAGAGGGCTCACGAGTGCGTTGCCGGTCCTTAAGATAATTTGTATATTTTTTTTTTTGGAAAAAAAATGTGATTTTCGCCAACGCGTACAATTAAACTGGAGGAATTTCTAAAGTCAAAGTCAAACTAAAATCGTATAATTCAGGGTTATGTTTTAGTTGAACTAGAAACTAGCCTGGTTCTAGTCTAATATTTTAAAAGTCATAATTTTTAAACATTGTCTAATTATTATTTAGATCTTTTTTATAAAATAATAAAGTAACTTTATAAACAGATCTGTTGTGTGCCCAACAATGAAGATAATGAAAAATCCATAAATGATAACAAAATACCATATTAATTTAAATTATTGGGCATTTACCAGTAATTATTTGACTTTATAAATGTAACAACTGAATTTTAATGTTTTCATTTTACCTTATACAGGCTTGCTTTGTCCGCCCGTGTCCTCCGAATTTAAGCATGGCTCTGCAATGATTGCACTCCCCGCAGTCTGGAAGCTGACAGGCTTCACAAACGCCACATCTTTTCCGTCTCAATACTAATTCATAATTGGTTTTGTCCAACTGGTTTGAGAAGAAACTCTCAAATGTCTTTTGAACCAACGGTGTAGTAGTAGCTTTAGTCCATGCCTTTTTATCTACCTTCTTGTAATCTATTTTAGCTCGAATTCTCCTTTTTCCAAATTTAATTCCCATTAACTTTACTAACTCCCTCATACAAGGTAATGTAATCAGTGGTTCACTGTCTTCGTCAGTCTCTAAGCTAACCACTTGATCACATACAAATTGTGCATGTTTGTGTAACATTTCTTCCGACATCATTAAATCGTTTAAATCAGGAATTTTGGATTGGCGAACCACAGATAACAAATCCTCATACGCCGGCTGCATGTAATCATTTTCTTCAATATACTCTATTACAACCTTGCTCAACCAGATCTTTTCATATAAGTTATTCATTAAAGGCATATATTCATTGCTGGGCCTAAGCAAATTATATTCACCAAATTCAGTTGATAAAGTCACACAGTTTCTACTACCGCCATCAAAACCATGAATAAACCTGAAATTAAATATTATATTGTTTTATAAAATGTCTAGTTTGTAAAGATCAGGTCAATAATAGAGCTGAAGCTATAATTTTAAATTGTCTCACATATGCAAAATGAATTAATCACCAAATCAATCCCCTATGAATACTCTTAGCACTCCTCTAATTAATACCATATATATATAGCCTCAGTTTAAATATGAATGCTTTGTCCTCATAACCCAGTCACTTAAAATAATTAAATAGGGTAAGATCTGACTTAAGGTCTTTAGTATGTTTATGAAAAAGACTGTAAAGAGTCTGTTACAGTATTTTTACTATTAAGAACATTAATTTCATTGACAAACAATTAATGAATATCAAACAATACGTCCGTCGTTCCACAAGAGAGCGTTTTCTAAGGCAGTTTTTGCCACGCACCACCACTATGTGGAACCAGCTGCCCACAGAAGTATTTCCGAACCAATTCGACTTAGGGTCCTTCAAGAAAAGAGCGTACCAACTCTTGAAAGGCCGGCAACGCACTTGCGAGCCTTCTGGCATTGTGAGTGTCCATGGGCGGCGGTATCACTTAACATCAGGTGAGCCTCCTGCCCGTTTGCCTCCTATTACATTAAAAAAAAAAATGGGGGCTTTTTTGATTTATTATTGTTTAATCACCATTCAATAATAGGTCCAATGTCTTTAACTGGAATGCAATCTTCATCAATATCAGGGCAATCTGAACATATAGACTTTAAGTATCCAGACATATAAATGCGTACATCACTTTCAACAAGACCTCCATCAATGGGCACTAGGTGACCATGTTGATCAAATATTGAAAATCCTGTTATGTTTGTTTGTGGACGTTCCATTATATCTCCTTCTTCACCTGAACAGGTAATAAGTTTTAAAACCGTACATGCCTTATACATAATACTAACAAAAACCACAGATTATGTTTTTTTAAAAAATAGCCAACATTCATAAAAGGCTTAAATTATCAAAGTTAGAATTGTAATATTTGTAAAGAACTAAAAGACATATGACAAATAAACCAAATTAAGCTCTAGAATTTCTGAATGAGATACAAGAAATTAAAGCCAGGACCAGTTTATAAACCATCTATAATATTTGTAATATTATGAATTATACTAACCAGAGATAAGGAGTAATTTTTCATTGGTCAGTGCAACAAATTCTTCCACAGCATTTTGTGGGTGTCCTTGATAATAAATTATGTCAGAATTATTAAGGAATTGTCCACAAATATCACATTTTTCCATATCTGGATCTTTTCTCTTTTCATTGTCAGATTTAGGGGTTTCATATTCACTTTCTGTTTTATTAACACTAAAATTTTGGTTTTCATCTGTTCTTTCAACGGTTTCATGAGTAACACTGACATTTATTAAAGCTTTATTTTTAATTTCATTATCACATATTTCATTTTCATCCGACAACGAATTTGGGCTATCTGGTAAATATGAACTAAAATCTGTTGATTCGTTCCGTTTTAACTTTTTCTAAAAAACGAAATATCATAGTCATTACTATTATAATAATTACTTAGTGCACATAGGAAAACTTACATGAACCTACTTACATTTTCAGAATCACAGTCAGGAGATCTGGCTCTTTTTTTTACAAACATAGTAGTTATTTTCGGTTGCTGACTAGTCATTGCAATACGTCTTGATCTGCATATGATAAATATAATATAAAGAAGTAATCAACAATGTGTTAGAGAAAGTATACACACTTCTAACACTTTTAAAAATTTAACAAAGTATTATATACTTTAAGCGAAGCTTTGTTAATACTTAAAATGTTAAGGTTTGAATTTAACATAAAGCAATCGACATGTTTACAAAAATATATTTTTTAAATCTTTAATAATATAAAGTATTTTAAACAACTTACGTAGCGCACCTTTTAGCCAAAATATATTTTTTGCAAACTCTGCGTCATTTGATAATACAAAATTTACGTTATTAAAATAATAATAATGATTAAAACGCGCGAAACAAGTTACACCTACTAGTATATTATATTAGTCTTTGGTTAGAATTAATACTTCAACACTCAACAGTCAACTTTCAAGAAACGGCAAAAAGTAAAAACATAAAATCACAGACAGAAATTTTTATTTGTATTTTTGACATTTCTGTGTTCAACTAGAAATTCATTGTCTTTGGTTCTACTTTTTTTTTTTTTAATGGCTCTGGCACGGTTTGTGCATTAGCCAGCGTCAAGTATAAGATTTTTTATAATTCGTGTTTTCCTTAGAACTTCCACCGTGTTCTCCATGTAGGGTTTAGGCACTCGCCCGGTACCGCACAACCCTCCCAAAGGCCGAGAACAAATTTAAATTAAATTAAAACTTGCCCTCGAACCGGGAATCGAACCCGGTACCCCTCACCTAGCAGCAACTAAGACCGCTAGGCTATGAGGCCCTTTTTGGTTCTATAGTCCTTTTCATGAAAGAAGTCCCCCAGACGCGGCGCTGCAATCGCATGACGTAATATTGCCATTTATGAGTAAAAAATTTACCTATTTTATTTACATTACATTTAGCAGATGTAATTATCAAATAATATTATTTTCTGCATACTTCGATCAAAGAATATTCTGTTATGTAAAAAGTATATTTTTATTTACTTATATTAGTGGTGTTATACCTACATACAGGGAAAAGATGAGAAAATAGGGTAAAGAAAAGCAATACAATTTTTTATTCAGTTTTATTGCATGATTGTTGGATTACAATTTTTTTCGAAGTACACGCCGCTGTTATAACTTCGTTTGTAATTCTTGTTACAGTTTTCTCTGACACACCTGAAATTAAATTATGAACAATAAAAAATAATAATAACTTTAAGTTTATAATGCTTATGTAATATGTAATATATGTTTTAATTTCAGTTACCTAGTTTCATCACGTTATGTTTTTGTTCAATTTTGTCGCAAAAACGACTTTATATCATAAAAGTCCCATCAATACAGCAAAAAATTATTAAATGGCCACTCTAAAAAGTACCTGTTATGGCGGCAACTCTCTTCTGAACATTGTTTAGTGGTATTAAAACATCTTGATTCTTATGTTCCGCTTCACAGAACTCTTTCACCTTTAATATTATTTCTCGAGCCGAACTTTTTACAACTTTTGCCATTGTAATCAATCTTTAAAATGCACTAATCTAGTTAAAAATTCACAAAAATCTATCACAACAAACGAACTTGATAACATCGACGAATGACAACATTGCCGACCTGTCATATTTAGTTCCAAAAATCACCGCGGGACTTCTTTCATGAAAAGCACTATACTTAAGGTACGCGTACATTGGCCGGCGCCGGCCGCGCCGCACGCACGGCACGCAACGGATTAAACGGATTTGCCGGTGGCATGCGTCCACTGTGTCCGGATTTTAAATTTAGTTTCGAGTGTTTTCTTGTCGTTAGTTGACGTGTGTTTGACGTCTTCAGTTATGGAGATTGATGAAGATATTATTATTATTAGTTGCTTGTTGGAAGATGAAGAAGAACATAAAACTAAACATAGAATGTGGGTTCATGAAATAAATTTGAAGCGATATATCGATCCAATCTCCTCCCAAATGTTCTCTCTTCTTTGCAAATTAGAATGTTGTGGATGTTTTAAATTGTATAATTCTTCATATCTTTCAACCAATATTATCAAGAGTGCGTCATCCATGGTATTATTTTTTTTCTCTTTTCCTTCCCAACACGTGCGTCCCAGGACCTGCCAGCGGCGAACTGATTTTTGTGACGTCACCGGCACGCAACGCATTATTTGCTCCTAAAATGCTGGCGCGCGGTGCGTGCTGTTAGAAGGATCCCAGTGATTGGGTTTTTAAAAAAAAAGGAAAAATGAGTTCACGATACAATCGAACTTTTATTGGAATATTAATTAATTATACGAACAGAATAAAATGAAAACCAATAAATGTGTTTCCGCGACGAAGGATGATACCGAACTAATTTCATCATTTAGTTATTGTTTCAACTCTCGATGGGAAATGCTGACTAGACAAAAGATATTAGTGTGTCAGCCAGATAGGGTACAAGGCTATGATATAACAACCCCCCCGTTTAAGAGTAAACTTACGGTTTTAGGTAAGTTTGCGAAAAGGGAAAAGGGTAAGATAGTTATTCCATACGGAGACGAGGCTGAGGATGTGGGGTTTCACTGGTTGAAGAGGTATTATCTGGATTTTCTATGTCTTTGTTTGGAAATACGCATTTATTGGCTTTTACAAAGATTATAATTGCAATACTTAAGATTATTAAAAAGGAAACTATGCTAAAGCTAAAACTAACATAGTCTGAAGGGTCATTAAGGAAATCATCTGAATCATCATCAATTGACTTAATAGGTAAATCGTCAATTAAATTTAAACTATCAAGATTCACATGTCGTAACTGGTGCGTTGAAATATTAATATTTACTTTGGAAAATTCCATCAAATTACAACAACTGTCATTAATAATGTTAAAATTTGAAACAACAGGACTTATGGTAATTTCATAAACACTTTTTGCTTCAAATCTATTTTCTTTACAAAATGCGGTACAACCGGATGACAAGGTAAGTATTCCGGTTCCTGATATAACAATGTCAATTATTCTATGATTACATTCAATAGTCAGTTTCTCATCATTAGATTCAACATAGAACCATTTGTTATTATTTAATTTGTGCCAGATATCAATTTTACCGAATATAAATTTTGTAGTACAAGTTTTAGGTAAATTTTCAACAGCTTTGGTGATTATTTCCGTTTCACATATTGGATAATTAACAACACTGAGAATATTCAAAGGGTTACAAATATACTGATGTCCAATTATTAAATTACAAGAATCTATATTATCAAAATTAAAATATAATTTCTTATCTTCACTAATGCCTATAAAAGGTTTCGTTGCAGTAATAAGTGCAAATGAATTTGGAGATGTCGGGTTATGTGGTACAGGGATAGGTATAACTTTATAAAGATTGTATGTTTCTACATTTACAAGAGGAATTTTTATTACAAATACTAGATGATTTTCGATAACATATGAAACTACTTTAGCGAGGTTCATTAGGATATTGATATTATCTAAATTTAACTCTACAGGGAAATCCTTAAGTCTAGATACATCTTTAATATTACTTACTAAATCTATGTATAATTGCTTAGGAGTAATAATTGAAGGATGAATAGTGTTTGATTTTGAAAACAATACACTGCTTACAATATCTTCAATTTTGAATGAAAGTGTTAATAGGCTAGCTTGTAACACACTCAAGATTTCATCCATGTTTGTTTGCAACTTGACAGAGTTGGTGACCTCAGAAACGTTTTTGACGGAAAGAGATAATTTATCGATAACATCGTTCAGTAGGATTTGATTCTTATTGAGTTCATTCATGGAAGCATTAAAGTTTGTGATTGCGGATTTAGAAATATAGATGCTTTGTTTAAGATTTGAATTAAGATCTTTATCTATTTGTTGCATTTTAGCAATTGCTTTATTATATCTATGTGCGTCATCTTCATTTAAAGTTCTGGATTTAGTCTTCAGGAGATTTTCATTGTGTTCTTTAATGTGAGTTGTAAAGGTTGTATCATTTTTGGAAAATGCTTTTAAGAACGTGTTGTAATCATGGTTGGATGAAGGAATTGTGTCAGGAGGAGAACCGTCAGAATGAGAGTTACTGGGAGTCAATAATTCAGAAGGAATTGAATTATCTTGTAGGTTTGGGGAGTGTAAGTCTCCTAATTGTATTAAGTCATCTAAAACTCGTTGTGCATCTATAGGAGATTCAGTATGCCGTTGATCTGGCATTGGATCAGGATTTTGTATTTCGGAAGGGATAATGGCATCTGGACTCAGGGGTTCAAAATCGACAAGATGATCAGGATTTAATGGGCTTATTTCATCAAGATTTAAAGGAGAGTCATCACTCTGTATAGGATTTACAGGATATCGTGATAAAGCGTCTGCCGCAGAATTTAGTTGACCTTTACGGTAGATTATATTATAGTCATATTCCGAGAGTTTAAGTCGCCAACGTTGTAACTTACTGCTAGGGTCTTTATGGTTCATGAGCCAGGCCAGTGGTCGATGATCAGTTATTATATTGAATTTGCGCCCATAAATATAAGGACGAAAGGTTTTGCAGCCAAAAAGTATTGCAAGGAGTTCTTTTTCTGTGGTGCTGTAGTTAGTCTCAGCTTTATTCAGAGTTCTAGAAGCATAAGCTATTGGTCTTTCTTGGCCTTTAGGTCCTTGAGAAAGAACAGAACCTATGGCATATTTAGAAGCATCGCAGGTTAAGGTAAATGGTAAGGAAAAATCTGGATATATTAGGACAGGAGCAGAAGTTAGTTTAAGTTTCAATTCGTCAAAAGCAATTCGTTGTTGGTTTTCCCAAATGAAAGAGACATCTTTTTTCAAAAGAGCAGTTAAAGGTTTGGCGATTTTGGAGAATTCCGGAATAAATCTTCGGTAATAGGACACAAGACCTAGAAAAGACTTAATATCTTTTGGAGTTTTTGGAATGGGGAATTGTGTCACAGATTTAATTTTGTCTGGGTTGGGTTTTACACCTTTATCGGAAATTACATGCCCTAGATAAATAACTTCACGTCTCAAGAACTCGCATTTATCTGGTTGAAGTTTAAGATTAAATTTTCTAAGACGTTGGAAAACTAACTCAAGGTTTGTTATGTGGCTAGGTAAGTCGTGAGAATATATGACAATGTCATCTAAGTACACAAAACAACGGATATCTTGAAGACCAGCGAGAGCTGTATTCATAAGACGTTGGAATGTAGCTGGCGCATTTTTAAGACCAAAAGGCATTCGAGTGAATTCAAAGTGCCCTTGAGGAACACTGAAAGCAGTTTTGGGTGTGTCATCTACCCTAATGGGAATTTGATGAAATCCAGAGGCCAAATCAAGAGTGGAGAAGTATTTGCTTTGTCCGAGTTGGTCTAAGATTTCGGAAATTTGAGGAATAGGATAGCTATCTCCAATAGTAATGTCGTTTAGTTTCCTGTAGTCAATAACTACACGCCATTTGCGATGTCCTGAAGCGTCAAGTTTTTTCGGGACCACCCAGATAGGAGACGACCACGGGGACATAGAAGGTTTAATGATGTCTTGCTCCAACATTTGGTCTATTTGTTTTGCTACTTCTTGTTTGTGAATTTCCGGAAAGCGGTATGATTTAACATGTATAGGATTTTGGGGTGTTGTATTTATTTCATGTTGGATGGCATCAGTATGAGATAGTTTATCTCCAGGAATATGAAAGATATCAGAATACTGAGAGCATATATCGTGAAGAGCGTTAGATTCCTCAGTATTAAGGTGATTCACTCTTAATTGATTCAATACTTCCTGAGTGCGAGTATAAGCGTCAGTATGTCGGGTATGGTGTAATGTAGAATTAAAGTTAACTGATTCATGAGTTATGTCATCAAAGTCTAAAGGGTTCAGTGTGATATCGAGATTTGATTTTAAAGTAACAGGAGATTCAGAGATATTCAAAACAGATATATTAATTCTTTTATTATTTTTAACTGAGACAAGGCAGTTAGCGAAAATTAAATCTTCGTGGAATTGTTGGTCTAGCACAAGACCTTCTTTTATGTTAGGATTGGATACTGAGGATTCAATAATTATTTCTGTACGAGGTGGAATCACATATACGGGGTTTTGAAAATCTATCTTAATTTTATGATTCTTTAGAGTTAATGAATTTTGGTTATAATCAATTATGCCTTCCAGGTCGTTGAGGAAATCGTTACCAATTATTGCATCATAGGGTAAGTTAACGTCATCTACAGCGTGAAAATCAAACATAATGTTTTGTTTATTGCTCAGGAAGAACTTTAATGGGAACTGGCCTAAAGTTTTGGTTGCTTCGCTGTTTGAGTTTATTCCTTTGAGTAAGATTTTGGGCGGTTCGAATAATTGTTCGATCTGGATGCAAGATTGTTTCATTAGGCTAACTGACGAGCCTGAATCGATTAGGAATTTGATTGGGATTTCAGAGACATTTGTCTGGAGTAATACATATGGTAAGGATCTCTTTATGGCATTGGATGTCACCTCGAACACAGTAGGTGTGTCTTTGGAGTTAGAGTTTGTGGATGTATTGGATACAGTGGAATTAGGAAGTCCAAACTTCGCGGCGGAAGTATAAGATTTAGTGGGACTTTTAGGTATAGTGGATACAGAGGATTTAGTCACAATATCGTCTCGTTGGTTAGTATGGCAACCATGTTGCGGAGCCTGTGGATTTGGATTACCCTGCGAGGATATTGGAGTTTTACGAAATTGACTACCATGTAGCGGAGTCAAGGAGTTGGATTTTTGTTTACAGGGTAAAGAAATGGGAATACTATAATTGACAACATTGTTATTATATGTTGTGCCGTATTTTATTCTCTGACCCGCACGGCACTGACGCGAATCAGGTTTCAGTTTAAATCATCGACAACTTCATCATTATTGGTATCTTCATAAGATATCGGATCTGCAAAGTTTACGTGGTTAGAACTACTGTTAGTTCGTGGTTGGAATGTACGTGGATTTTGATTTGTATTTTGGGATCTTTTATTATTAAATTCGCGCTTCCGGCAGTTTTCCAATACGTGCCCTTTAGCTTTACAGTATCGACAGAATAGTTGCTGTGCACTGCTTAAATTTACATTATTAGGAGCACGTTCATAAGTTGATGTTGTTTTGTTTAGATAGCGATCTCTAAATTGGTAGTTAGGGCGCGAATAATTAGTTTTGTTGGGCGGCCCTTGACTTTGAGGATTATTATATCTTTTCCGAGAAGCTTCCATTATTTTCTCCTCGGAAATTGCGAAGTTTATTGCGTCATTTAATGTTTCTGGGTCTCGACACCTGACGATAGTTGATATTTGGGGTTTTAGGCCAATGACAAAATGGTGCAGGGCTAAATCCTGCATAGCTGCAATTCGGCCAGCTAGTTCGCTTTTCTTCTTTTTTTGAGATAAATTTATTTCTGTTAACAATTTTGAAAGGCAAGATTCTATATGTAGTGCGAACTCGTTAACCGAATCATTATTTTGTGTGCAGTTTTGTAAGTCAGAGAGTAGTGCCGAATAGTGTTTTTTCTCTCCGAATTGAGTGGTGAGAAACTCGGAGAGTTGTTCCCACGATTCAAATTCTTTTATACTACACGCACTTTCGGCCTTACCCTCTAACTGACTTAATATATACTTAAGTAAAGCAGGACGTTTAGATTCTATGGCTAAATCATAAGCGTTATGACAATTATTTAGAAATGGGACTAATCTCTCCCTGGACCCATCGAAGGGTTTAATAAACTTAAATAGTACACTTAGGTCCATTCTGTCCTCGCTATCTTCTTTTTTCTGTACACGTCGCGAACTTGACTCGCTTTGTGTAGTCATAACAATATGTTCTTATCGCGCGTTGTGGAATGTAGGGATAGACGATAAGTTCGATTAAATGTTACAGTGAATAAAAATATATTTTATAACTCACAGGATACTGGAGAATAATAGTAGCTTCATTGGAATTTTATAAGGACTTATTCCGTCGGTGCTGGACTCAACAGTGGGTTGATCAAGGGAAACAACCCTGTGTCACTTACTGCACAGTGGACGGGAATTCGGTTGTCGCGGACACTTTTACACTTTCACTTTTCACTTTTGCACATATATGAGACGTTCCTAGGATTAATACAATCCCTTTACGCTGCCACCAATGTTAGAAGGATCCCAGTGATTGGGTTTTTAAAAAAAAAGGAAAAATGAGTTCACGATACAATCGAACTTTTATTGGAATATTAATTAATTATACGAACAGAATAAAATGAAAACCAATAAATGTGTTTCCGCGACGAAGGATGATACCGAACTAATTTCATCATTTAGTTATTGTTTCAACTCTCGATGGGAAATGCTGACTAGACAAAAGATATTAGTGTGTCAGCCAGATAGGGTACAAGGCTATGATATAACAGTGCGGTGCGGGTGGCGCGGATAGTGGACGCAGTCTCATATAAATTCATACAAAGCAAACTCAAATCCGTTGCGTGACGTGCGTGCGGCGCGGCCGGCGCCGGCCAATGTACGCGTACCTTTAATGTTAAACATTTACTCCACAGCATAAGTAGCACCACAGACTATACTGAACGTCCGTGGTTTTGATAGATACCATAAACGTTTGTCTATACTCATTGAATTGGAAAATCCCCGAATAAAAATGTTCAACTTCTACTTATAAATTTCGTCATTCATAATTCAATAATATTCATCACTAACAGAAAATTTCTATCAAGTGTTTATTTCAACTTTAATGCGTGTGCAATTGTTGCGTGAACTTTAAATTGGTAATACTAAATAAGTTGTGCTTATGAAAAGTTTTTAAATTATTTGGAAGGCATAAAAGTGAGTAGCTTTTTTTCATTGTTGCGTAGAGAGTTATAATTAGCTTAGTAGATCAATAGAACAGTCAACAGAGAACTGGCAAGCAGTTTAATCAAATTTCAGCTCTGTATTCTAAGTTGTATTTTATGCATTAATTCTAGATTTAATACGAGATTTCAATTTAGATTGTATTCTAAAAAAAATATATATATATATATACTTGATTTAACGAACACCTCTCTGGTGATCCACGATGAAAACTTGTTGATGATAGTGGATGGCGGGTGCCCCTGTCTAATTTACTTGTTAATACCACAACACTCTCCATCAAGTACTGCTGACTGCTGAAGGGCAATTTAAAAACGATAAATTTTGTAGAACCATTTGGTATGAGAAAGACAATTTCAACTGTTTCATTTTTATTTATTTATTCAGAAGATTCACAGCACAATACAGAAATAGATGTATATATATAACATTATGGGCCAATTAAAAATCTTTACATATAGTTTTTTTTTTTTTTTACAACAAGAAGGTAAACATGCCAAATATTTTTTAGTTTGTAATACAACAAAAAAAAATAATGAACAGAATCTAAATCTCAATGCATTTCATTCATCCTGGTTGAAGTTATTTTGTGTTAAAGCTTTCCTTGCTGTCACCACTCATGATAATTTCATCGATAAGCTTTCATTATTGTTGCATGCATGTGCTAATTTGCACACATGCACATTATTTCATTATTAATTTTTACCTATAACAGAGGAAGACAGTCTTCATATTAAAGAAATGCTATTCAGGGTGCTATAATAAGCACATATGATTTCACCAATAACTCTATTAAATTTTTATTGTGCTTAAAGTTATATATTATACACTAGCATGCATCCATACCTATTCAAAAAAACTTAATTTGTCTAATTGCACTATATATGTAACTCTATGTCTAATTGTATTTACATAGTGATCCTTAATCAATTAAAACAATAAAACTGTTATATTACTAATGTATCCATATACTTTTAAAGCCTCAAAATTCTTTTAGGGATTTTCTTATGTTGTTCAGGTTTAACAATGTTATTAAATCAATTATTATAGAAATAACTAATCTTACAAATACTTTAATCATCTTAGATTGCCTGCCTATAGCATTGTTACAAATATAAATAATTTGTTCAGTTTCTACTTCCTACTTAATTTCTGAACAATTGAACAATGAATGCTTGGATAAATAAGAACATTTTTTTTTAAGCAAGTACAAGTGATTGCAGACTGACAATGGACATTCATTTCTTAGTCATAAGTTTTCCAACCAAAATACCTGGTTGGGCTTAAAACTTTACGACAATGTAATACAAGAGTTTATTAAATACTTACAAAATGTTTCGAAATTCATAAATATTTATTTGTTTTTAATGGAAAAGTACTTATTTATCTCATTATTACACAGCGTGTAATAAAGTCGAAGCTTTTGTTTGTATTAAAAACGCACTGAAATGCTAACTAGAACCACAGACTTAAGCAAAATCTTATTGATCATTGATTGAATATCACTTAAAACTAGTTTCAACGGATGATGCCTAAAATACATTATGGAATAAAGTAGCTATCTTATTTCAAATGTAGTCCAGGTGATCTTTAATCTCAGTGACGTCTTTGAATACGTGCATCAATTTATTTTGATTAATTCCTTCAGTACAGGTTTTTGCACATTAATTTTGAGTCTCATCTGAGATGCGTCGTTCAATTTGGCTTGCATATTTACATGTCTATTTATTACAACAAAAACGTCCCCGAAACGATTAATCGCAATTGTCCATATTTACGAGATAAAATGATAGAATGTTTTTAATTAGCATACCGGACTATTAATCAAAAAGGACATTTGTTTATTAATCGTCCGGTGTTATTCATTTGGTTATCTTGTATCATAACTTATATATTATTAGTAGTCTTAGTGGCGCTGCTGTTGGTATTTCTTTGTAACTATAGAGGCAGACCTCATACATTGCATTATGCGTATCAACTATCAAATATAACCGGACGTCTAATATAAACACCTACATTAAGATAACAAACATCAATTGTATATTGTAACTATTCCAGTAACTCATTATTGTTTAACTGAATTCTCTGAACGAAATTAAAACCAAACAGTGGCAAAGATTGAATATATCAAGGTTTGTTAAAAAAAATGGAAATTTTAACTATCGTGTGCCAATTAAATCTTGTCGTTTAGAGCGCAGTCGCATTTTTACTATTTTTTTAACCCGACAATTAATTTGGCCAGTGCATACCTATAAAGTAGGTTTTTGGCAACTATATGCATGAGGCAAAGCCTGGCCATGCTAAATCTGAACATGTTTTCAGGCATGACCGCGCGTTCCCTTGTATGATATCCAATTTTGATAATTGAACCAATTAAAAGTTACAATTTGTCTCAGTGGTATCATTTATTTGTTTGACTGATTAATATGTATTGAATATTTATCACTTCACTTCACTTTATTTTTAATGGCGACTTCTGGGTAAATCACAATTCCGCCAATGTCGTTTCTGAATATTTATCGTCAAAATATAGATTTTTTGTTTCCACGTTGTCAAGTGCTATAAATTGTCAGTTGGATAACTAAAAGAAGCTGTATTTTATATAAGATTACAATATAGAATTGTTTTTTCAGGCATCGAAAATGGATAGCGGTCAAGGACCGGGTATGTGACCCCTTTATTTGGTTTTTGTTCAGTATTGTAATTGTATCGAGTTACAATTTCATATAATATTTTATGAAGCTTTTCAGCTTTCTTTTATCAGCTATTAAAGTTTTCATTGCGTATGACGTACATAATATATTACTTAAAATGTTTCTATTTTCCTTATTTACATCTCATTCTTAATTATTTATGTTGAGGCAAACGCATCTAAACTTTTTATTTATAAAACTAATATTTATTTGCAGGCCCGTCGCAAAATAACCACAGCCGAGGTCGTAATTCGAAATATAGACCAAGTATGTAACTAAAATCTATTATATAATATATAGCCTATCTAATAAGTTTAACCAAACATCTTTGTTGAAAAGATAATTGGAATACAAAAAGGTAAAATAAATAAAATGAAACATTGCTGAACGTTTAAAGTAATTTTATTTTTAAAAAGGATATTGGACAGGTATACGTATAGGACAGATTATTCAAAGGCATCGTCAAATTTTCAACAATATGTCATACTGCAGGGTGTCCATGCAGGACCCACTTAACAAATCGTATTGGCAAGAATATATTTATCGTCGTTTGGTAACCCTCAATAATAAAGCCAATTTAATTCCATACTATAAATATTTAAAATTTGTAAATCAAATGTTGTTTTCTTATCGCACAAAGTCTAGTTGAATTATCGTGATATTCATATGAGGGCCTTTTGAGTAAAGGCCTTCTCCTAAACTTACTAACGGTGTCAGCCCGTTGGTTTTGTGGTATTCCCACATTTTTCATTTCTTGAGGTCCCTTTTACCAGGTGACTTCGGCCAGATAACACCAATACATTACTTTAATCTTTTTATTAAAATTTCAGAACCTCGCAATCCAAAACATCAAAAACCTACAAATCAAAACAGCGATACACGTCAACCACCAGCTGGCCAGCGGCGGTGTGAGTTTTTTTGAATACCTTACATTTCTGCCAATTTTATTAGTATTACAAACAATTCAGCCCCAACAGGAAATCCTATTTAGCGGGACTCCGTTGTTACCCCTCTGCAGTAAAAGCATATATTATTCAAGATGTTTTGCCAGTGCTTAACAGGTGGGCTGAAAAGTTCATAGGCCGACGTAGAAAATCTTTTTTTGATAGAATTTGATTAGATGATTATGATACTGTATACATTCGTACATTTCTTCGAGAGTGATACGGACTATTTTGACGGCTTTCCAATATACAGCAGCTAGTCCAGAGTGACTTGAGACTTCACAAGAGTGGTGCGAAATAATATGTATTGTTACCTTATTGGACTGAGTCGTTTCTCAGCGCGTCGGAAATGTTCCTGAATAATGTTTAAAGAACTTTATTTCTCATTACAAAAATTATTTTTTATTTACATGAGAAATTTAATATTCAGTAAGTATATACGAACGAGATACACGTCGCCATCAGCTAGCCCAATTTTAGTCTAATGGGCCCATTTTGATGTGTGTCTTTAATGCCCTTTTGATATATGGGGTGCATTCCTTAACATTTATCTCCAGAGTTGGCACTTGTAGCAATAATGGAAAATTGTATTTATGTAGCTAGTTTTATTGTTGTACATGATGTTTAAAGCGAAACTTACCGCTTTACCAATGGTAATCTTAAAAACCCCTTTTATAAGTAAATATTTTTTTAGATAATGGGGCTCGTACAAAGGTTGATCACCAACCAGGCCAAAATAAAAACAGAAGGCGGCCTACATTCATTGGATATCAATTTCTGTATAAAGTCTCTCAGTGTGACAGCAAAGATATTATAACGGAATTTAATAAAAATAAAATTGCCATCATGGATATTCTGCAGAATCCAATTGAAAAATTAGATTTTTTTCCTATAATTTTGGAAATAGCTAATAAAGTTTCCGACAGTAACTTTCCTCAATTGAAATTAGAATTTATCCTCAATATTTGCAATTCGAACTTTATCAAGTTACATCTTGTGTTATATTTAGCAAATTTGCCTTTTTGTGCGACGAAGAGAGATAATATGATGTATTGGAATGACCAAGTTAAATTTTGGAATAATTTAATTGTTTTACTTGAAACAATTACTGCTATATCTCCGTCTACCGCGATGAACAGATGCAGGGCTCTTATAGAAAGTTCTTCAAAAGCTTGCATTGACTTACTTAAAGAAAGACACGGCTTTGTATTACCTGAAGAGTATACATTGAGACTACAGAAAGTGAGAGATATGATCACGGAGCATGAGAAAGTTAAAGAAACAGAGGTAAGAACACTGCTTGCTTATGTAAAAATACTTGTAACTCACTTTTGGCAATTGGTGATTCATCGGCGGATTGCGATAATGTGGGGAATTTGTCAGTATGTTAAATGAACAAATATTCACTGTAATTGATTATTTCCCGTATGTAAATAATCTGTATTTCTAGGTATTAGAAAATCCCTACAGGATACCTATCTGCGAAGGAGAACCACCGACATCATTTAGACAACTCTCTTTGTTACCAACTGAAGAAGATTTATTAGAAACACAGCCATTTCTACGTCCTAACATAGTAAAGGGAGCCTATAGTGATGTAGATCACTATTTAGACGTACAGTTTCGATTGCTAAGAGAAGATTGCTTTGGGCCAATACGAGAAGGCATACGTAAGTACCAAAATGTTTTAGAGAATGTTACGACAGTCGAAGAAGAACGAAACTCCTGTAGTTAGGGAGCGTTCCAGTATTACGTAACGCGTTTTTTTTTCCTTTTGTAAAACGTTACGATGCGGGACGGGGATTGAATTACGCGTTATTGTTAATATTATTTTCGACTTGCACCACATAATAGTAACTAAAGAGGCACAAGGTGGTCACGAAACGTTTTACTATACGTGGGTACTGAAAAACGTTACCGCGGGGGGGAGGCGGGGTCAATAATCTCCAAAAATTGCGTTACGTAATACTTGAACGCTTTTTGTTTAAATATTATTAAATTAAATATAGCTTTTTTTTAAATTCATTAAAATAATAGTATAGTATTTGAATTAGTATTAGTATTCGTTAGTAATACATATATTCATATTGGTAGTACACATTTCTTCTGTAGTCATGTCAATGCGCTTTTAATATTGTATTCTATGCGACTATAAGGGTAATTAAATAAAGAGTAACTGTGTCTGGGTACACAGTCGTTCGTCCATTACCAAGTAAATACAGATTTGGATAATTGAATGCGAGTACAGGTTGTAATCGCTTAATCCTATTTACATATACGTTTTTCTTTAAGGTTATTTATATAGTATTTATTTATATATAGAATTATATTTTTTTTATTAACTTGTGATTTTCACATTTTCAGAGCAATTTCGAAAAGATCCCAACAGGAGGCACTACGACAATATAAGGTAAAAAAAAAATCTTAAAATATAGGATTTGGTTTACTTTGGTCTTTTGCAAAAAATAAAAAGGCTTTTTATTTATTATATATTAGTTATAAGTGTTTTCTATACACAAAAACATAAATTATTTGAGCGGTATTAATTGCGCATACCTGAGCCTAAAACTACAAACTTTTAAGCATGAAGAAATGCTATCACGCAATCCTTCCATCACGCGAATTCCAATTTTCCAAGATTGGAAAAATGTTTCTCGGATTCTGGAGCAGTTTTCGCCTCCTCGTTCGTTTTCATAACTACACTAGCAAACTCGGCGAACTCCGTTTCGCCACCAGATGGCTTCGTTTCATGTAACATTTCGTTTGGTGATCCCGCTTTTCTGTTGAATTTTTTCCTGAATTTTCCAACCTTTCCAACGAATGCAAAACCGTGGAAATCGGTTCGTACGTTCTGGAGTTATAGCGTCAGGAAGGAAAACCTGACTTATTTTTATATAGTAGATCATAGAAGACAGCTATCGCCTCATATGTCGTTATTCGTTATTAGCCTCAAATACGCGTTTCCTTTTTGGAGGGTGAGTTCTTCTCCGTAACATTAATCTTACTATTTTATTGCAGGTTATTTCGAAACGTGCATTTTGCTGAACCTTACGTGTCTACAGTTAATTTTGGCAACATTATTGAGGTTGACAGACACACAAAAAGGAGCTTCATGAATATTAAATGGGAATACAATAAACGATTCCTGTACGGTGCGTTGATACTCCTAAGCAAAGATAATTGCAAGAGCTTTATCGTAGGTACCATAGCAGACCGTGAGCCAAAATATCTTTCAAAAGGAAAAGTGAGTACATTTATTTATAAATATAATTTGTTAACATATACACGTACATTTCTTATTCTGTATTTAACTACAATACTTAACTTTTTTAACATGTGCAGAGGATGATGTAATTTGTTTCTGACTTTCTGAACTACTTCTGTCACTTCACATGTCATGTACGCAAGTGTACAGTAAGTGACTTACATGAATAAATGACGCAATGTAATGAAAATATCTGTCACCGTTTTAGTAATAATATTAGCAACAATCTTATCATCAAAACTAAGCCCATGGCCTGGCTTTATTCTAGAAAAACACAAAAAAGTTATAAAAACAATCCGTCATAATGAAAAGTGCTAATTTAAAGGTGGGAACTGACCAACGTTACGAGGTGTAATGTAACATGTAATGTAATGTTACACAGCGAGCATTCGTGCAGTCAGTACGTCGTGTTACGGGGAAACCAGCGAGCAACGAGCCGCTCGTTGCTCGCTTTGAGTGCTCCACCCGGCTGTCGGTTTTTTGGCGAATCCTTTGACTGTTACGCGGTTCAGTAATTACGCGTCGCACGTCGCGAGTGATCATGATTATGATTTTCTATAAATTGTGTGTTTTTTAAGTACTTTTAGTCCAATTAAATTCAACAGTTCTTCAAAATCGAGACCTGCGTACAAAGTTTTTATACTGTCCAGTAATCATTTGGTTTTTAATATTGCAATCAATAACAAACCACCTCATACGCCTGTGTTTTTAAATAAGTTTTATGTCCAGTAACATTTTTTCTTCTTCTTAATTTGGATGAAACAATAATTAAATAGAATGAAAGATATCAACATTATCACTATCACATCTCGTGAACACTGGCGGCGAAAGTGGAGCACATAGTTTTGACGAGCATGTTACGCCGATTTTAGAACACAGCGTAACATGATCGATGCGTAACACGCTCGATGCGAATGCTACATTACACCTCGTAACTTTAGTCAGTTCCCACCTTAAGTCTAGTTAACTTCTTACGCTTGAACTAGTCATTTCTAACCATCTACCCATTTTAAAAACTACCCAATGCCGCTGTGGTAAAAATAAAATTGATATTTCTGACAAACTGTTTTACTAGTACCTCCCACATCTTGAATATGTTAAAAGCCTATTTATTAAGGTTTAAACCACGCCTTAATGATAGCTGGTTTACAACCTAATTTGTTTCGTCACCATTGCAGTCTTCACCTTTTGTGCTGTGTAATTCACAAACAATACAGTTTTAAATATTCAGTTAGGGGTCGTTTAAGTATTACGTAAGCACTATAGTGGGGAGGGGAAGGGGGGGTTCTTTGATTTTCTTATTTGGTGATTACGTCGACAGTAATTATTTACTTTTTTTAACACATTTTGAGAGTTTTGCTTACTTTTCCTGACAATTGGGGTAAATTGCAGTAAATCTGCTGACGTAATACTTGAACGGCCCCTTAGTAGAGGTATTTCCAAAACAGCGTACCATACCATTCCCTGAATGGTCGGCTACACACCCGCTAGACCTCGGCGTTGCAGGTGACCATGGGCGGCGGTTATTACTTTAAATAAAGTCCCGTTTCGTTTGTCTCCTATCCCATAAACAAAAGCGTAATATTAACCCGAACATTTATCGATAACAAATTAATTTCAGATTCCAGTTAGTTTAATAACCGAGAGAAAAAGCCTTGATATTAATAAAGATGAACAATATATAATGATTGAAAGTGATGTTTACTTTGAGCCCTATTATCACGTACTAAAAGTTTTGCAAGATCAATCATTTCCTCAACACTTGACGATGAAGAAATACATTGTGGATGTTGAGGTACGGCTTTTCTTTATTGTGGCAGTCATCCGACGTCGTTATAGAAGTGAAAATCAAAGTGGACACAGCACTATCGGATTATTTTGGAAACGTTCATGAAAGGCCGAACGTTATAATGTATTATATTTTAAGCTCGAGTAAAGTTGGCGTGTGGTTTTTTTATTTATTATTACTTCAAAATTAGGACAAACACATGATATAAATTGACATACAAAAATATTAAAAGCGGTGCCGTCCCTATAACATGTGGACATCACCAGCGAAATGAAGTAGATACAATAAACAGTGTTAATACAAAGAACCAACTATAAAATGAATTAAACTTTTTGAACCAAGAAATGAAATTATCGGTACTGTGTCCTAATTCTACTCTTAGCTGAGACCAGAGAACCATGAAATATGTAAAAATTCTGTTGTAGGGATGTTCAAATATATGTTAAATGAAACTTTGAAGCTGGGTGTTGACTCGCTTTAATCGTTTAAATCATGAGCTTTTAACTAACATTACATTAGGGGTTGCGACGCTGGTTTAACAAAAACTTACTTGAATTATTGAAAGGTTCTTAAATCTAAGTGACACTTATGTTACATATAAAGAATATAAGTGTAGTCGACCTATTGGATAATATCGGAAACGAAATGTTTTATTACTCTCTATTTAAAGGGCTCATGTTGGCTTCAAGTGTGATAATAGTTAACATTCGGTTTGCGCTCCTAATTATTGACTAATATATATATATATATATATATATATTAGTAGTAACTAGTAGGCCGGTCTGCATATATATATACATATATATATAAGCTTTGCTGTGGCTAAGGTTTTAGTTATATTACAATAGTAGTAACCTATTCAAGGGAAACGGTAGGAGAACACCAGTCATGGGGACCACCATGCTTTTTTGGTGGTAATGCCATTAAATTGTAGCTGATTTGAAACATTGGTACTTTCAACACAGCGCCATCTGTTAGAATTGTGACTATCAAATAATAAACAAATATTTTGCAATAAAATAATTTTGTGGGTGAAAATTGAGATGTAAGCTATCTTATCTTTTAAGTTAAATCAAACTGCACACGGTGTGCAAATTTTACTGAAATCGGTTCGGTAGTTTAGTGAGTCCATAGCGGACAAACAACGTGACACGTAATTTATATATATTAAGTAAGTATTATATGTAACTTAACTAATGTTACAATACATAACTCTCGTTAACATTATTTTACTCATAGGAGTTCCGTCCTCGTCGTCCTTGTTGGTAAATTCAGTTGGTTATTGTATTGATGATTTGCCATCAGGTACCAAGATCTCACAGGGCGAAAACGTAAATGTTCCCTGTGTATAAGAGTTGTTAGCGTACATTTCATACTGTGCTTCATCACTAACAAAAGACATAATATTTTTTGTTTCAGGCATCGACAAAGCCTCCGCAATTCTTTGAGAATAAAAACATTGGTAACATTTTACCAACTGCTGAAGAAACTGGCCTAAATGACAGTCAATATGAAGCGTTTAAATTGGCGCTAACTCACGAATTTGCTGTAATACAAGGTCCACCAGGCACGGGCAAAACTTACATGGGAGTAAAAGTGGCAGAGTACTTGTTGCAAAATATAAATCATATGGGCTGTCTTTTACTCATAGTATGCTACACAAATCACGCCCTTGATCAATTTTTAGAAGCGATTTTAAATATAACGACTTCTTTAGTGCGAATTGGTGGGCAATCGCGTTTAGAGATAATGAAGCCATACAATCTTAATAACGTTCGAAGCCAAAATAAACACTCACAGTATAATTCACTCTATTATGAAAAAAAGGATAAATTAAAAGAAGCAATTCTTCACTTAAAACAGTTGCAAAATAATATTATATCATTGGATAGCGGTATTACCAATATTCATACTTTGAGTTTGGTTCAAGAGAGCAAAGTTGTATGTGGCTACATCCGCGAGAGGTACTCGCAAGATACGGTTACAACCTTCTGTCTAGTTGATTGGTTATTTGACAATATAAAAATTGATTACAATATGCCAATACCTGATATTCAATTCTTGCAAAATGAATTAAATGCCTTCTATTCCAATACGGAAAATGATCACCGAACCATACACGATAATGATTTCGATGAATTCGCTATAGAGGATGCGTGTGTCAGCAACATTTGTGTGTTTTCCCTAAAAGATGAATACGAACGTGTCATTAAATTGATGACTAGTAAGGGCGATTCCCGTGTAATATATGAAGTGTTGACATTGATAGAAGTATTCAAAGTAAGTTTTCCGATATAACAATAATAATACAGTGTAAACTCTTTATAACGTCATTCGCTATAATGTAAAAAATATATAATTTGGTTGGTTTACCACAGAACCTATACATTAATACACTCTTTATAACAGCTAGTCTCTATTACGAAGAAATATTTTCATATTTAGACATCCATAACATACTTAAGTGTTGTTTTGAATAATCATATTACAAAACTAACCTATTGAGGTGCCGAAATTTCTCAGAAAAGACACCTGAGGTCATAAACAGCCGCCTCGCCTTTGTTATTGTTAATTACATTAACACGTGTTCCATTATTCTTAGATTACATTTCCTGTAGGAAATTTTGGTCTCAGGTTGGTTAAATTTGGTGTTTTTTCTCTATAACGAAAACTCTCTATACCAAACTAAAAAAAATGCTCGGTCCCTTGAAATTCGTTATAAAGAGCTTAGACTGTATATATGTATATTATAATAATAATTTTCTTATTGCCGCTGTAGTTTTTCTTGATAAACTTACTATTTATTAAAAACTACTTATAATGTGGATTGTATTCAGATCTTAGATTTAATATTTCTACGTATTAACAATAGTGATCAATATTTTTAGGAAATGAAGTCTCGTTGGGAACAAGATGAAGATGCGGATAGTAAGGTGGCTTGCGGTAATCCATCAAAAATGCCAATTTATAATCGTTGGAAATTATATTTTCAATGGGTTGCCGATTTAAAAATTAAATTACTAGAAAATGTTTCGACTTTACAGGTAAATCAATCTTTGCAAAAATGACAGCTCCCTGCATGAATTGCTTCACATCTCATTTTATATCACTTGCACTGCACGTAAATGTCTCCCTATTGCATTGCTTTTCTATCATAAATAACAATTATCGCAATGCATCTAATACTAGGTTCATCATTTTTGTTTTGTTTTTGGTCATGTCATAATGTATAAAAAAATGATCTTTAATGACAACTCTTTGTTCTTAATATGTTTTTTTATTTCGTTTTTTTTTTTTTTCCTTTTCAACCCTTCCCCTTTTTTTTTTTTTTTTGCAATATCGAGCTCTTGTTATAAAAATTATTACGAGTAGTATTGGTAATGTTAAAACACCCACTTATTCAAATAGATCCCTAGAAACCCCTAGCATTTGGTGTAATCTTGCACTTAAATTGGTATTAATAGTGAGATATTGACTAACCTTTTTGCTATTTCCTTAAAAAGCCTTATAGCGCTAGGACCCCACGGACCAAGGGCCTGGACACCGTATTTACATGCTTTAGCTTTTTCAGCCGCTTCACAAGCCGCACCAGCTCTGTTGTTGGTTCCATGTAGATTTAAATATACCACAGAACTCAATATATCGAAAACGCGAGAGAACAATAACAATGGTTCTTCAGATGATCTCAAGATTTATCACACATTTCTTTGTAAAACCCATCGCGGCGTTAAACAGTATTTTTACGTTCAACAGGATAACGCATTAGCAGCTAAAGTAGAATATGACGAAGCTAGAATGATTTTGGACATAGATAGCATCACAGAGAAGAAGGTTGTAGGTATGACTACCACTGGTGCTGCGAGGTTACAAAAAATGATCAAGGAATTGGCACCACCAATTGGTATGCACTATTTTCCATAATATAGCGTTTGATTATTATCTAAATGGATTGGATTACAAAAATCTATGTTGGATTTAAAAATCTTTTTCAGTCATTTTTTTATTTATACTCATAAATAATAATATTACGTTGATTATTGACAACTAGCTGCCCCCGCAAACTTCGTTTCGCCTTATGATTTTTATAAAACATTTTACTATGCTACCCCATAGGCCGTTTCTCCACTGCTCCGGTCAGGCAAACGTTAATTACATTATAATATTTAAAGATAGACAATATAAAAAAGTAATAAACTTGCCAGGGCAATAAAATATTCAGAATTTAGAACGTTTTATTAATAAAATAAAGTATATGGGTTTTAGTTAATATAAGTGTTGCATGATAAATATACAAGTATCGATAATTATCGGATCGGATATAGTGGAGAAGCGCAATCCGGCCTTCCGATATTTTTATTTTTAGTATTATTGTGAAAAAGCGTAGGGCGCTCTGTGCCATATTTTTCGTCTATCGAGCAACCCACGCTTTTTCACAATTATACCAGTATTTTTTGTTCATTACCATTTTCAGCCTAAATTAGGAATTATTTTTCACTTTTTAGTTTGATGTGCTTTAAAAGCGTGTTTTTAGTTTTTTTCCTTTCACAAACCTGCTTCAGAGTTCAAGGAATACTCGAATTGGTCCAGACGTCTTCGAGTGCGCTTAGCAATATATTTTACCATTCATTTTTATTTATAAAGATATAATATTTTGTGTTTTTAGTTATTATTGAAGAGGCTGCTGAAGTATTGGAACAACACATAATTACAACGCTTCATAAGAATTGTCAACATGTTATTCTAATTGGTGAGACTGGGTTTTACTTTCATATGACATATTTTAATTTAAAAAAAGGGTGCGTGTACTAATGTACGCGCGTAAGAAGTTATACTTCTTTGGCATTATTAAAAATAGTTTTTGATTGCATGCAAATAATTAATTACAATTAAATAATGAAAGACTGGAAAAGGAGTCATTATAGTCAATAGAGTTCAGTTTACATTTGAAAAATTAAATAAATAAATATTTATTATTATTCTCCTACATTTGTAACATAAATTCTATTATTATTCGAATGTTGTTTTTAAATTACGTCCAATGCTGTAGCATCTTCCGTGGGCACCTTCATTCTGTTAATTTTGTGTCACAGTGCGCGCGCATCGTAAAATTTCACTCTCATCAATTTTTCATAACGTGCCTAAAGAAGTATAACTTCAAAAATGTGTGTGTACTTTAAGTACACGCGTAAGTAGCTATACGAGTACTTCTTTGGCGTAACAAGATAAAAATCTTTTTAATTTTTTTATCTTTCGCCTTATTCTACGTTAGTAGAAAAAATGACACTAACAATAGAAAAAATTTACTCTCATCATTTTTCCCCAACGCGCCAAAACAAGTATAACTTCAATAAATATAAAATAAGCCAAATGACCCAGCCCAATTATATCCAATAGAAAATGAACGCCCGCTAAATGTAAGTCTTAATATGACCATTCCGCTTCTTTATTTGATTCAACAATAAAAGTCGCTGAAATGTGTGATAGCTTGGTTGTTTTTATGTCGTTTAACGTTGTTACCAGGTGATCAACAGCAGTTAAGGCCTTCTGCAGCCCATATGGAGTTGGCTAGGCATTACAACATTGAAGTGTCGTTGTTTGAACGTATGATCAACAACAAAATACACAGCCGCCGGTTGGCGGTCCAACATCGTATGCGGCCAGAATTTGCTGCCCTGATATCGCCTCATATCTACCCTGACCTACAAAATCATCCGTCTGTTGAAAATTTTCCTAAAATCCGAGGAATGAAAAAGAACCTGTTCTTTTACACTCATGACCATCTGGAAGAGGTACTTTTTCTTTTATCGTTTAACGTTTTTTATGCAATTTACCTAAGGTAGGTAATATAATAACTTGAGCATTGCTCCACGTAATTCACCATTTGTTTGAAAAATCTATGCTTTACTATTCCAAAAACTATAGAAAAGCTTGTGTAAATTTGTATTAGTGCTACATGAATCGCCCTAGTGGTAATAGTACAATAGATGTTATGGTTGCTTTCACCTACAGTGCTTTGTTAAGGAAATAACTATCTGTTATATCGGACGTATTATGAAATCTTAAGATTTTTACGCCCTTGGTTTGGGAAGTTTAAATTTAGAACCATTTGTTTTTTTTTATATATTTAATTGATGTTCATTAATTTGTTTACCACTTATATGAATTATGGGCTATGATGAAAAATCATGTGGTTTTCTCCTCGGGAACTGAGATAATGGGACCGCCGTGTTATGAGGATAATGCAGGTAAATTAAAAGGTATACCATATAGTGTTGGCCTACTGGTTACAACGTACAATTCTCGTCCTTGGGGTCGTAGGTACGATCCCCTGCTGTGCACCAATGGACTTTCTGGATATGTGCGAATCTAACACTCGCGCGTACACTGAAGGAAAACATCGTGAGGAAACGGCCATGCCTTAGACCCAAAAAAGTAGACGGTGCGTGTCAGGCACAGAAGGTTCGTCACCTACTTGCCTTGAAATGATCACTGAACGAAACAGAAATCTGAAGCCCAGCCCTAAAAGCTTGTATCGCCATTGGTATAAAGGATAAACGATGTTTATATTTATTTCAGTCAGGAAAAGATAGCACAAGTAAATTTAACAGCAAAGAAGCAGATGTAGCACTAAGACTAGCAAACTACTTAATGCAGCAAGGGTACGATCCGCAAGACATAACGTTGCTTTGTTGCTATACGGCACAAATGTTTTACATGAAGCGGGTAATCTATACTTCTATACTAATATTATAAAGAGGAATTTTTTGTATGTAAGTATGTTTGTAACGAAATGGCTCAAAAAGTACTGGACCGCGATTATTTCACCATTTGAATGCTACATTATCACTGATTATTATAGGCTATTTTAATTGCAAGAAAAATAAGAATCCCTACTAAAACTACAATAATGTTACCCAAGGTGTAAAAATGCCTATAAAATATCTTACATCGCATGCGCTGCGAAAACTATTGATGATAGAAGAAAAAATGTTCCACAATATTAAAGAACATATCAATATCTATCTACAAAAAAAATATTGTCCATCCGTGCGGAGCCGGGACGGGCCGCTAGTAATTCGTAAAATACATATACTTACTGTACTCGACATATTATTAACATACATTATACAAATAGATATATACAATTTTATTTCCCTAAGATGCGACCTCTATCCCGGAGAAGGCCTCCTCCAACTTCTTCCGTCCTATTATATTTTTTGCCGTCATCATCAAATTCTTATGATGACGGGGGTGTGTCAAGGCCCAATCAGAGAGATTTGATGATCAAAGTTTTTGTTACTAATACTAAAACTGGCCGTTGTATGAGAATATTGTCATCATGACATAATGTAACTTATTTGTTATTATTTTATTTATTCGATTATGATACATTAAAATATACCGCGAATCAAATCAAATGACCTTTTAACCAGCGCCTCAAAAGATGAATAAAATAATACATAATTATTTGTGTCAAAAGTCAATACCGTTTGCAATAACAGTTTTTATTTAAAAATTTCAATTGTGGTTTTAGTATTTTTCTTTCCTTATAATTTTGGCACTTCCACAAATATTTCATCATAGCCAAATCGGTCCAGCCGTTTTACCGAGACAAACGAACAGCAAATAATTTATCTGTATTATATTCAGGATGGTCAAAAAGTACCTTAATGTAAGATTTCATTCTAGGAGAAGAAGAACTACGTCCATTTGAATGACGTAAAAGTGACAGTCGTTGATAACTACCAAGGGGAGGAATCGAAGATAATTATATTATCACTAGTGAGAAATAACCTCGATAACAAGATTGGTTTTTTGGCAACTCCTAACAGAGTCTGTGTTGCCTTATCGAGAGCTAAAGAAGGTTGGTAGAGCGAAACACTTTTTATAACGTAACATAGTAATTAAATCTTTTAACATACCTGGTTAAAAGATTTAATTAAAGCTGGTGTTTGAAAAAAGTAATTGAAACAAAAATTCATGCAACTTCTAATTTGATTTCGTCTTTCTTTTTCCTTCGTCAGTTTTCTTCTGTTCCTAACAAACTGACCTAGTATCCTCACGATTTTTCTGTATTAATGTATACAAACCTATGGGTTTGGCTGGGATTCGAACGATATCAGATGTGAGAATGGCCCTCTGGGTAGGTCTTACACCGCTCAACTACTTCATCTAATATATAAAATTCTCGTGTCGCGGTGTTTGTAGTTAAACTCCTCCGAAACGGCTTGACCGATTCTCATGAAATTTTGTGTGCATATTGGGTATGTCTGAGAATCGGACAGCATCTATTTTTCATCCCTCTAAATGTTAAGGGTAGTCCACCCCTAAATTATTTTGTTTTAATTTTTAGATTAAATTAGCATTAAAAAATACATACAACCCCTAATTTTCACCCCTCTACGATCAACCCCTATTTTTTATTATAAATGATATACATGGCAAAACGACGTTTGCCCGGTCAGCTAGTTGATATATATATTTCATGATTCAGGGTTCTACATATTTGGAAACATAAATATGCTCAAATCTCAGTCTGAACTTTGGAAGAACATTTCTGGAACTCTCGAGCAAGAGGACTCTGTGGGTTCAAGTTTGCAGCTTCAGTGTTCCTTCCACCCGGAACAAATAACAAATGTATGTTCGTTCCTTTAATATTTATAAATTTCATACAAACAGGCTATTATTATTTATATTCTTTATAGATCACGACAGACAGCGATTTTGATATGGCACCAGAGGGTGGATGTTTGTTGAAATGCAATTTAAATTTGTCATGTGGACACGTGTGCCCACTGGTGTGTCATGGCTATGATAGGAATCACGAGACGATACAATGTATTGAGAAATGTCAAAGGTAAATTTTTTTTTCAAATGGTTTAGATTTTGTGAAATCACCAACCTTAGAGATCCTGAGACATCGTTTAATCATCATAGTTTAATAAAGATAAAAGTCAGTTTTAATGACATGTAAAATATTTTTATGTAATCTCATTAAATTATCTATAATATATGAGAGAAGACAAAATCACAATTGAAATGCGTTGCTAGTACATGCAACTTTTTGGTTAATGAGTGTCTTAAAATTTATGGCCACTTTACAAATAAGCTAAGCAGTGACCTTTGTACTATATTTTTCTTCTACATTACGATACGCGATATGATTTTTCTGTTCTATTGAAACTAATCAACTAGTGATTTAAAGTAACACATGAGTGGTAGGATAAAACAATTTGACCCTTAAAAGAGGTATTTGCATTGGCCATAATATAATAAAGTGGTTTAGGCAAACGAATAAACACGGTTTGAAATTTTCAGAAAAATTTGCGAAAAGCAACATGTTTGCCCTCTGGCTTGTGCAAGAGAATGCGAACCTTGCAAAGTTATCGTAAACAAGAAACTGCCATGTACTCATTATATGGATACTTGGTGTTCTACCGAACCAAAAGACGCTAAATGTCTTAGTATAGTTTCTGTCATCTTACCCCATTGTGGCCATGAGGTAAGAAGGGTATTTTTGATTCTGAAATATATAAAGGGAGCGTTCAAGTATTACGTCACGTACATTTTTTGGGGATTATTGACAACCCCCCCCATGTAACGCGCTGTAACGTTTTGCTGTACCCAAGTTAAATATTAACAATAACGCGTAATTCAATCCCCGCCCCGCGTAACGTTTTACGAAAGGAACAAAAATTTGTTACGTAATACTTGAACGCTCCCTAACTTGTTTTTTTTTCTCGTTCATAAGTGTATAAGTTACCTAATATATTTTAAAGTTTTTGTTGAATGATTCTATTATATATATAAAAAACAAGAATACTTAGTCGGAAGCTTTGCTACCGCCTAAACCTTACATATCCGTCATCAAATGTTGGCTAGTATAGCGTTTCTAAAAATGAAAAAAATGTAGATTTTTTTGTAGATTGACCACTTACGATACGCCAATACATCAAGTCTCCAATTGAACGACAAGTGTGTAAATTTAAGAGTTATTAATAACTAGCTGTCCCCGCGAAGTTTGTTGAGATGAGGGTTTTTCGTGCATTGTTCTCTTCACAAAAACCTTCCTCAGATTTCAAAGAAGAAATAAAACAAAATTACTCGATTTGGTCCAGCCGTTTAGCGCTTAGCAACATATTTTGCGATTAAATTTTATTTATATACAGTGAAAATCTGTTATAACGACATCGAATGGACTACTCATATTTGGCCGTAAAAACCGATAGTCGTAACAGCCGATGACGTTGTTATTAGGTCACTATAACCGGTAGGTATGTTGTTCTAAACGATGTCGTCGTAAACGCTTTTGACTGTAGATATCTGACAAATGCTACAGGGCGTCACCCTTAAACCTTGTAAAAAACTGACCTATCCTATTAAATATAAATGAAAATAATATTTCAGGCACAAAAAGCATGTTATGTAGATTTGGCCTCAGTAAAATGTTCAGTCCCGTGTAAGGCGCGAATGAATTGCGGACACGTATGTGAGAAATTCTGCCACGTCATAAGCGACCCGGATCACGAAAAGGTAATTTTACGGTTTCATTATATTAGTTTGCAGAACAGCCTCTTAAATAAAATGATAATGTAACCAAAAACTACAACGCAGATAGTAGGACGTACTTTTCAAATTTCGAATGGCTTGAAGATTTATGAAATCTCCAACCTTAGAGATTCTGAGACATCTTCGTTTAATCATTATAGTTTAATAGAGACAATAGTCGTTGTAATCACATGTAAAATGTTCTTATGTAATTTTATTAAAATTATCTATAATATATCAGAGAAAAGACATTAATTGTATTGAGGAACTGTTTTATTATCTGTTTTATAATTTAAATGTGTTTCATTGTGTTTCACTAACTACGCTTGTTGGTTAATACGTGTCTTAAACTGTATGGCCACTTTACCCATAAAAAACCTTTGTCCTATAAAGCATATTTTTTTCATTACAATATGAATTGTTCTAAAACTGGTCTATTAGGATTATAGACGATTATATAAATGACACTTATTAATTTTAGACCAAGTGTGAAAAGCCATGCGCAAATGTCAAAAAAGGATGTACTTTCACTTCAGAGATCGATACCGACTCTCTTGCGCATCAATGTCAAAAAATGTGCTACGAAGAGTGTGATGAGTGCAAAGTAGAGGTGAGATTTGAGACTGGACTTATATAATCAATATACCAACGCCACAGCCTTGTAGGTTTGCACCTGAGAATTCTGTAACTGTTTCGTGATAGTTAGGTTTTTTTTCTAATACGTAAGTACGTGATTACCTTCCGTGCTAGACACACGCCGTCGACTTTAAGGATCTAAGCTGTTTCTCAACAGGGGGCGGTAATTTGATTGCTAATTGCAATTGGAAAATTGACTCGAGGTTTTTCAGTAGGGGCCGTTCAAGGATTACGTAAGCGTAAGGGGTCTTTGATTTTCTTATTTGGTTATTACGTCAACAGTAATTATTTACTTTTAAAGAAACAATTTTTAACCGGATTGAAGTTATGTATTATTATAAACTAGCGACCCGCCACGGCTTCGCACAGTATTTAATTGGATAAGGATTAATGCTGTATTGGTTAAAATCGCTTCGAAAATTAGCCATTATCTGTCGTAAAAAATAAATGACAAAAAAATGTTATTGTGGGATATCCATAAGAGATAGACATATACCATCGTGGAGTTCTCTGTAGACCTTTTCAATGTGTACAATACTTAGTACATTATTTTGATAAATCTCGTAGGGTTCAGCCTGCGTTTGCATTGTAAGCGGAAAAAATGTAATTATTTACGACATCACATTAGAAACCTCAAAAATAACAGTATTTCTCCAATATTTAATGGGTGTTATTACACATATAAACCTTCCTCTTCAATCACTCTATCTATTAAAATCCGTTGCGTAGTTTTAAAGTTTTAAGCATACATAGGGATATAGGGACAGAAAAAGCGAGTTTGTTATAGATTTGACATAGTATAAATGTAGTGATTTACAATTATTTTACATAAATTTAAATTTAACCGACGTTTTGCGTGCTTTACAGCGTGCTTGGTCACGGTGACAGTAAATTTATAATAATACATAACTTCAATCCGGTTAAACAGTGTTTTCTTTAAATCTGTAAAGGTTATGTCACTGAAAGACAATACAATTATTTACTTTTTTAGTCACTACCCACACATTGTCTATGCTTGAAAACGTAATCCATTTTCGAGGATTACAAAAAATTAATACGTTTGTGTACTATTATTTTTGAGAGCTTTGCTTACTTTTGCGGACAAGAGGGGAGGATAAATTGCAGTAAATCAGCTTACGTAATAATTAAAGGGCCCCGTATATGTTTTGAAAATTTACTTACTGTGTTTCGTTTACAATTTCCTAGTGATTTCACTAGGGCTCCGGGCTCAAGGTCGCTTAACTATTGGGCTATTAAAATGAACACTCACTCGATCGACTTCAAAAAAAAGGGTACACTGAAAGTATAATTATTTTTTCCACTCGTTATTAAGGTGAAGAAGAGAAGAACCACATGCAAGCACTTGGAGCAAGTTCCGTGTAACGTTGATATTAATAGTATCAAATGTAAAAAAAAATGCGCTCGCGTACTAAAATGTAATCACTTCTGCATGAAGTTGTGTAACGAAAAATGCGGGGACTGTGATCAACTGGTGAGTGCGTTTTCATGTTTTACCGTGTCTAAAAAAAGGGATATTGTTTTTAGCTCGTAAAACGAAGGCCGGTATAATAATGCTTATTTTAATTATGTTTGAGATATAAATATTTAAAGGCTTGGTTCGGCGGTCGAGGAACCAAAGTCCTCGCAGTATTTTTGGTGCCTAAAGCAAAAATCTATGAAAAAATCGTATTTACAACTGGCGTGTGGTATCGATTTCCAGTGGAGGTCTTTCATGGGAGATAGAGCCTCCAAACTATAATAAAAAGGGCATGCTCCTCTCATAAAAGCCGTCAACGAGTAACATGGGTGTCCATGGGCTCGGCATCTACCTTTTATGTCCTCTCCGTAGGCTCGATTTCCCCATCAGAAAAAAAATAAACTAGATCACTTATTATCTTAAAAATTTATAATATTTGGCTTGTAGAATTTAAATAAAAATTATTTAACCCAAAATAATTACAAATAATAACAGTCAGAAAAGACACTCTCTGATATTTTGTATTTAATAATCTATTTTCCCTTCAGGTCAATAAAGTTATACCAGGTTGTAACCATGTCGTACGAGTTAAATGTTCCGTAGAACCTACAAAATATGACTGTACGCAACAATGCAAGCGCTTGCTAGAATGTGGCCATGAATGCCTCAAGCAATGTAATCAGCCATGTGATGCCCGTGAATGTGGGGAATTAAGTAACAAATCAACTACGGGCTTATGTGGCCATCAAATAATGATTCCATGTAAAATGGCAAAGAGTAAGTTGTTTATACATGCCATAAAATAACCTATAAAAACTCGCGGATATTTGTTTACATATCTAAGATTGTGAAGAAGCCTATGACATAGAATGAAATGTCTACTACTACTACTATACGTCGCGTATTTGCTACTTATTTTCTTCGAGTTAGTTTGACAGCCTTATTGTAGAAACTAGTAACTACGACTCGTAAGCAGTTAAGACATGTAATAATAAAACCAAACGTTAGTTGACCACAGATAAGGAGATTTGTTGAGACATATTAGACATAGACGATTGCTGTCGAATTGATGGCGTTAATATGACAATATCCAATAGAATAAAATTAAATAGTTATATGTACTGTCATCTTGATGTGGTAGTTTCGTACTATATATATTGTTATGCTCTTTGTAGCAATCTATGTATGACAAATAAGTTTGAATATTTATATTATTTGATGACATTACATTACAGATAATCCGAATGATCCTAGTTTCAAGAAAGAGCTACTCCGTTATTGTAAGTTCCCTTGTTCAGCTGTATTGAGTTGCGACCATCGTTGTGTAGGCTCGTGTTCTGAATGTTATCAATTTCGTCTGCACGCGCCCTGCGCCGCCAAATGTAACAAGGACATCATATGTGGACATCGGTAATATACGAATTTAAATCTCTTTAGTAACACTTCATTGGTCTTGGGCTTGAGACAAAGTCACTTTTCGACAGGCGTGACACACTAACGCCAAAGTAATTTGTATGAAAATAGTCACGTGACGAAGCGTGAGCTTATGTCATTCCAAAAAAAATCCTGTTGAAAAGTCGTTGTCTCGAGACCCTTGTGGCGCCAAATTTTTGTTCTCATTACTTGTCAAAGTGAAGTGAATTTTGGCATTAGCTGGGTGATGGCGCGGTTATCAAAGTAATTTTAATAGGGGGCCTCATAGCCTAGCGGTCTTATTAAGTGGCAGCTAGGTGAGGGGGGTACCGGGTTCGATTCCCGGTTCGAGGGCAAGTTTTAATTTAATTTAAATTTGTTCTCGGCCTTTGGGAGGGTTGTGCGGTACCGAACGAGTGCCTAAACCGTACATGGAGGATATGATCGAATTTCTAAAGGCAAAAAGCACGAATGATAAAAATCTCATACTTGACGCTGGCTAATGCACAAATCGTGCCAGAGCCATATAAAAAAAAAAGTAATTTTAATGCCAAAAGTTAAGCCAAAAAGCCTTGTTTTAAATTTGTTTTAAGTAATTTGCCATATATAAAATACAAACATGCCTCTTTATGGCCGTCTTGTTGGAGTGTTGACTGATATTATATCTTCAATAGGTGCGTTGAACCCTGCAACGAGGTATGTCCGCCATGCAACAAGCCTTGCGAAGTAAGGTGTCCACATTCGAAGTGTAACAACCAGTGTGGTAAACCGTGTGTATCCTGTAAGGTAAAGTTGATAAATTATTAGGTATTTGCTATTTAATATTTATATATTGAGTCGCCAGTGGAAGGTTCAATGGGGTATGAATATAAACGAAATAACGAATTCTGATTCCATATAAACAAAAAAAAAAACCTGTCAAACCGATTTTGATTAAGCTTTGACTGTGTGATTTTATTTAAATGAACGAAAAGCTCATATCTCGAAGAGATCCTTAAATTAAAGCCTTCCTTCAAGCTTTTAATGAATACATACACATCTACTCAGTGCCGTGGACATACTCGAGAGCGTCAGATATTGATAGCATGTATGTCCTACATATTATTAATAATGTACGTACGTTAATCTGATTGTTTGCATGATGGGAGTAGTCGTACGTAAGGGTTGAAAATGATTAAAAAAATCGAGTGCGCCAGATTTTCTAAGGGGATGTTAAGTGAACCTATAAAAAAGGTCTCATCTAATAATCTGACGATTTGGATCTGACGCAAACTCGCGGCAATTATTAGAAGAAGGAAGACAACCTTTTTGTTGTCTTACCGTACTGACTCTTAGATTTAATAATTAGCTTTATGGCTACTATATAATTATATCTCGCAGGAAAAATGCACACGCCGATGCCCCCACGGGCAGTGTAAGAGGCTATGCGGACAGGCTTGTTCTGTTGCTGCTTGTTCAGAGCCGTGTCCCAAAATACAAAAGTGTAAACACCCTTGCCGAGGTCTGTGTGGCCACCCATGTCCAAACGTCTGCAAGATTTGCAAACCAGACGACTTTCCCAAAGATTTTCTGGGTGATGATTACGAAGATGATGCAAAGTAAGATATATTATGCCGATCTTTCGAAATTTGTTTTTTGTATGATAATAGAAATACCTACGTTAATGTCGCAAATGTCAAATTGTTCGAAATGTGTGTACAAAAGTGTAAATATGTATAGTCACTGACCCTAATATCTTTAGAGCGTGACATTGACAGATAAAAATTACAGATACCGAATTTGAATGATTGATTTTTTTGTTCGTTTTAATGTCAAATAGAAAAATGAATCTTCTGTATGCGGATTTAAAGAAAAAATGGCGGAATAAAGGCTTCGGCCTTTCGGAACTACCAAAATTCTCCAATTATTACCAAGAACAACTGGCTGTATGGACTAAAGTCCTTTCCCTATACCATTAGGGATAAATTAATATCATCATTAACCTTCTGTATGCGAAATAAATATATATGTTTTCAGGCTCGTCTTGTTGGAGGACTGTAACCACATCGTGGAAGTAGAAGAAATGGACACATGGATGTTCAGTAAAATGGATACGATAGGAATAAAGTCATGCCCAAAATGTCGAAAGCCTATCCTCAAGAGCTACCGCTATAAGGATATCATAAACAATATATTTAAATTCGATATAAATCCCGTGAAAGAAAAAGTTTACGGAAGTAAACGAGATATTACCGCGAAGATGGAAGAACTAAATAATAAATTACAACATCTATTTAATGAGGATATACAAACTTTGTTCAATTTTCGAAATAGTTATCTTTCTGGTGTGTTTACATTGTTTTAAACAAATCTTTTTGGGTAGAGACATGGAACAAATAATAATTTCTAGAGATCATAATGATGTATGTATTTATAATTTTCGCTTCTTTTCAGATTACCCTGAACGAGCCTATAAAGAGCTGGAGAAGTATGTGAAAAAAAACAAGCGACTTTCACTTATGCAAATAGAGATGAGTTTAATATACTGTAACATATTGGAGATTCTATTTGAAAAAAGAAAAAATTATTCAGGAGTAGCAAAACATTTTCTCGCGGAATTTACCAGTCAAATTAACGACATCTACCGATACCTAATCAGGAATGTAAAAAAAATTAATTATCAGCAACAGCAAGATATAAATTGTGAGATCAATCGTGTACACGCTACAATTCAATATGAGAACTTGGTTAGAAATTACTATACGATAAATAAACAACCGGATATTTTGAAAGCTTTTAACGATACTGAAAGGATAATATTCAGTATTGAAAGATTTAACAAGGAAAAAGGTACAGCCGCCTTAAAGTCGTTGCAAAATGTGATCAAGTCGAATGTCGTGGTCATATTTGAACAAGAACGGAAAATGATTGTCAAAGCGATCGGTTTGAAAGCCGGGCATTGGTTCAAATGTCCGAATGGGCATTTCTATTGTATTGGTGATTGCGGTGGAGCTATGGTGGTCGGTAAATGTCCCGATTGTGGAACGGCCGTAGGCGGAACTAGACATACCTTGTTGTCTGACAACAAGCACGCCAGCGAAATGGACGACTCGAAATTCCCGGCTTGGTCTGAACAAAATAATTTGGAAAACTTTCACCTAGACTAGTATATTGTCTATAATTACGGGTCCTGTAATTGAGCACACAGAATGGAGACAGATTTAAAATATACATAAGTTTAATTTGGTCTCGTACTGAAATAACGTTCAGTAACCGCTCGGCAAAACAATTATTGGCTTGGAGTAATAGAAAATAAGTTTGATGTATAAAGGAATAAAAATGTATCGTATCATTTCGGTTACGGGTAAGTTCCCAAATGAGCAGACACTATTCTATTAAGCCAAACAACTGATATTTCGTTGTTTTCGTTATTCTTTCATGTTTCTATTATATGTATTTATTTAACTTTTAATGGAACCCTAATTGCATAAGTTTGTTTTTATTCTATTATATATTATTTCTTCCAACCAGTATGATGATTTCCTAATTATTTTAATTAAGCATTTGGTGTAAATTATCAGATATGAGTGATGACTTATTATAAAGTTTTAATATGTTTTCCAAACAATAT
The DNA here is from genome assembly GCA_905332375.1 of Pieris macdunnoughi. Classification (NCBI taxonomy): domain Eukaryota; kingdom Metazoa; phylum Arthropoda; class Insecta; order Lepidoptera; family Pieridae; genus Pieris; species Pieris macdunnoughi. The sequence continues at coordinate 3,329,513 of CAJOBZ010000027.1, read as the reverse complement.
TGTGACTGTCAGATCTAGAAGTGTTGGTTTATGTTACACTCTTATTTTTTTAATGACAGATTAATATAATAAAATAATAAAAGATTTGATACCGATTTGACACGAAAACGGAACTGACGGTCATTTTCTTTCATTATATTTTTATGTAACCACTCATAAGCTTAAGAATGTTAATCCACTTATTACTTAGGCATACAATAAACATTTAATAATTATTTGTTTTTTTTTTACCTCGATTAAAACGCTTGTATCATTCATATATGTATATGATAAAACATGCAAGGGCTTTAAGGATTTCTGATACTTTTCTATTTCTTAAAGCTGCCTACTAAACCAGTCGAATGCAACTTGTTAAAAAGAATTATCGCTTGTCATAAAATAAGTTTTTAAGCTATTGCATACCTTCTATCGCGGGCCTCGAGCGTGGAGACCGAATCCAGAAATTCCGTAACGAAAAAAACCTTACAAGTTAGAGCGGGACAGAACGCATACTGCGTATTCGCATCTCTGACGAGATCGGTGCAGCCGGTGCGCGTTAGAGTGAGACAGACTAAATAGGCGAGTTAGTCTGGTAGAGTGGCAGATTGAATTAATTTATCAAAGAAAAAAAATACTGCATAAATAAATAATTATATTTGCATAAGTTGAAAAAAAAAATGCAATAGCTTTACCGCGGCAGTCCCCGAGTGCCACACGTTTTTTTTATGATGTTCAAACTAGTAATATTATTATTTATCTGTGTTTTTTTAATAGAGAAAAGCTCGGATATTGGAAACGGAAGTCAGATTTAATTAAAGTTTCTGCGAAATATCTGCAAGTTAGTCAAACAAAGGAACATTTAAAACCACTTTGCTTCGCTAGCGGCTTCCGAAACTTTGGCTCAAAACTCGAAAAATTTACAAAATGACAATATTTTAGTACTCAATATACCGAATCCAATTAATGATTAAGAAAGTGACTATTCAGGAACGCGAATTGCCCGTAATAAAATATTTAAGAAAAATAGATTCTGGGTCTTTAAAAATCGTATTTGCGAAAACACATAAGACGACATTTATCCAAACTGGATTCGCATAGCTCTGTAAGTACACCAGCAACAAATTGTTCGGATGAGAGAAGCTTATCTTGCTTAAAGCAGGTAAAAAAAGTTTCTACGATCGACTTCATGTCAAGAAAAACTAAGCCCTATACCTTTTTATATATAAAGTCAGAAAGAATTAAATTAATAATTGATGCGGATTTAAATTCTCACAAAAAGGTAAAGGAAAAATCATTACTTAATTAATTTCATTGCCATCATATTACAACTACTTGTTTATAGCTAATAATATTATTATATATAAAAATTAACAACACCGAAGTAACGTTAGTTTATGTAAGCTGTGTCCATATTGATGAAGCAGTTTTGGCCTAGTAGCTTCAGCTTCGAAGGTTTGATCTCCAGCTCTGCACTAATGGACATCCTGTCTATGTTCGCATCTGCACTCGCTCTTACGCTTAGCATCAGCATGTAACATAACATTATAGTGAGATCGAAATACAAACACGTAGTCGATCAAGATTAATAATATCACCACACACGAATTCAAACAAGACACGCATAGAAATAGAAAATAAGCTGGACCCAAAGTCACTTTGTGACAGGTGTGACCCACCAACGTCGAACAAATTTGTATTAATATAGTTTGATAAAGCGTCAGCTAATATCGGTACCATACAAATTAATTTATCGTAAGTGCCAAGTGGATCACGCATATCGAAAAGTGAGCTTGTCTCAGACCTAGGGCTAGCGCGCACCGGTGACTTTTGTCAGCATGACAAAAAAGTTTTTGTCGCTGTCACGTCACGCCTCCAAAGCGAGGTGCGCTCACGAAAGGTGACAGTGACAAGTTTTTTTTTAAAACCTTCATTTGTCGAAATGGATTTCGAAGAGACGGTCGTCATCTGTGAGCTTATAAGGAAACTCAAAAGAGAAAAAAAGCGAAAAGAATACTGGGTACACCCCCTTTGGAG